>PVKE010006758.1:0-53086 GCA_004027555.1 Craseonycteris thonglongyai
AGTTGTCCATTGGGAAACTGTCTAATTGTTACCAACCAATGTCACCCCATTAAATTTAACAATAAAATATAATAATATTAAAAAAAAAAAAAGAAAGAGAGCCACCACCACAGGGTTCAGCAAAGCCTCCCTCATCCCCACTCTGATGGTGAAAATCAACACTCAGGACTGGGAGCCAGAGGGTCCCAATGGCACAAAGAGGAGACCAGAGCAAACACCTGAAATGCAAGCCCTCTTCCCAGGATCAATCACCCCTCACCAATATAGCTCCTCACAGCCGTCAAGAAAAGGGTTAGAGGCCACCACTGAGAGGTCTTCCTCTCACTCACTCACTGCCTTTCCCGCTGGTGGCCGGTCCATGCAGGGGTATGTGCTTGCTTTGTTTCTAACTGGATCCTTGAGGAGGTGCGTTTCCTACTCGATTACCCAGCCTAGAAACAGCTGTGCAAACCAGAGGAGCCCAGTACAAAAACTGAAAGGATGAAGTCTCTGCTTCCGTATGCCAGCTCTAGAGTGGAAACAGAACTAGTATCGTGTCTCCAGGCTCAGTACTGTCATGCCTGGAAGATACTGTGGGTTCGGTTCCAGACCACGATAATAAAGCGAGTACAATAAAGCAAGTCATCTTTTTGCTGGTGAAGGGGCTCGCCTTCAATTTGTAACACCCGTGAAACTCAACACCTGTGCAGCGCAATAAAGCAAAGCAAAAAAACGGGGTCAGCCTGTCCTGGGGGTTGAGGAAAAACAGGAATGGAGTTCTAAAGAGAACATTATGGAAGGACAGGACAAACAGCTCCACTACTGATTTTCGATTTATAAAACAAAAAAAGACTTATATTGTCCACATTTGCAGTATCTACAGACGGCCACATTCACATGGGGAAGCTATATGAGGTTAAAGTGTGCAGAATCTGGACTCAAACTAACCTAAACTCCTGTAGACTTAGTTTCCTCATCTGTAAAACCGGGACAATGATACCTAACTCGTAATGTGACTGAGTCATGTGTATAAAATATAGCAGCTGGCACACAGTCAGCACTCGGTAAATGGAAATGATAAGTTTGCTGTGTCCCACAGCTGATGCATCCATTAGAGTCAGATGTGCTTTCTTTGTTGACTCAAGCCCAGAGCACTCTTCAGGATTACCTCGTCCCACAGAACACCAGGGTCTCCTCTCTGGACACCTTGGGCTGCAACACTCAGAGAGGAGAGCCGAGAGCTGAGGCGCTCGATTAGGCAAAGTTGTTTGCACTCTCTGCATGCTGCCTGAAAGAGACCCCATTGTCACCCCCAGCTCCAGCGTGGCCTAGTGAGGAGGGTTCCACCCAGCTATAGGAGATTTATGTGGAGGCCTCAGTTGTGCACAAGTCTATGGGTCAGGCAGCAGGGCAAATAGAAAAATGATGTCTCTGCACCAACTAGCCTGTGACCTTGAGCAAGTCACTTTCCTATGTCAGTTTCCTCTTTGGTAAAAGGGACCGTTCCATTCTATCATCCCTGAATTCTCTTCCTAGGTTTCTACTGGACCATTCCCTACAGGGCACTGGTTATAATTCCGACAGTGAGGTCCAAGGAACACCTTCCAATGTGTCCTTTTCCTTCCAAAGCCACTTGGCAGTCCTTCGGCCCTGCTCCCAAGAGAAGGGACGACTTGAAGTAGCCTCCATGGCTTTCTGGTTTTGTTCAGTGTGCAGCAGCTCTCCACCCACTGCTGTTCACTCAACCTTTCCTTTCCTGCCCGGCAAAGTGGTCAAGAGTGTGTGCGGGAGGGCAACCACTGGCTTAGAGCATGTGAGCTCAGAGATGGTTTCCAGACCACCCTGTGTGCTCGCTCAGGGTGGACAAATAAACATTTCTGAGAAGCAATAGGAATTAAATCATTTCCTCAACAACAAAACCCACCCACATGCTTCTTCGTAAATCATGCCTCTAATTTCCACGCCAGTGAGTTGTCAGTAAACCGAACCTACTGTAAAAACAACCGTGACTCCTTTCATGCCCTGACACTTAACAATCACAATATTTTCACCCTCTATTGTACTGATGCCTTTGCAGAAGTAATAGCAATAGCTAGTTCCCTGGAAAGATCCATGGCCAGAGCGCTTTCCAAGAGATGTTCTCTGACTGTTCTTTGTGTCCTGGTGCACGGGGCCACCGCCGGCCTGCTGCATCTGGGGGACGCAGGGCTACTCCGAGTAACGCAACCCCGTTCTAAAGCACACAAACCGAATGTACCCTTTCGCCCCGACAATAAAGTACTCCCAAATATTTGATATACCACACCGATACAGCCATGCACAGACACAATTCCAGGGCTTGCATTTTGCAGGGAAAATAAAGGCACGTTTGGAGATGAAGCCACCACCAGACCGGCCTCGGGCTCCGTGTACTACAGGATCGCTTTGCAGACCTTCAGCAAGATTGGCCACCATCCGCTTGCCTTTCCGTTTTATTTTCTCCGTGCCTTTATTTGCTGGGCCCAAGAAGAATGGAAAAGCATCTCAAGAAAGGAGAGCGAGGGAGCGGTGGCGAAGAAAAGGATGGGCGGGGAGAGCAGGATTTTGAAAATAAGAGCAATAAAGGAAGGCAGGATGGCGGTAGCTACCCGAGGGTCTCCGCGGTGCTTACCTGGGGCGCACGAGGTCGGCCGGGCCACCAGCAGCAGCCAGAGGCCGGGCAGCAGCAGCCCCGGGCGGCAGCGGCGAGCGCGGCGGGCGCAAGGCCCGCGGCCGCTCGGCCCCGGGACCAGCGCGACCCCGGCGCGGGTCTTCCCGTCCATGGCCGCGCCTCGGCGTCGGCGCCGCGCCCCCGGCAGTCCCTGCCGGCGCCCGGCCCAGCCTCGCCTCTCCGCGCTCTCAGGCCCGGCAGAGGCGGCCGCTGCGGCTGCGGCTGGGACGGGGCGCCGCGCACCGGCGCGGAGGGAGGCCGGCGAGGCGGGGGCGGGCCGGGGGCCGGAACCGCGGACAGGGGCCGCCAGCCGCACGCCGGCCGCGCCGCTCCGCCCCCTCCGGCGCCTCGGAGCGGCTGCCCGGCAACGCGCGGGCCCAGGCGCGGGCGGGCGAGCACCACCTCCCGGCCGGCCGGGCGCCCTCCCGCGGGCTCGGATGCGCCGGGCCCTCCCCCAGGACCCGCCTCCCGGGAAGGGGCGCGGGGGTAATCGGGCCCCGCCGCCTGGCCGCCCGGCGCGTCCCGCCCCCGGGGGCCCCGGGAGGGAGGTCCGCCAGGCAGGGGTCAGAGCTTGGAACCTCAGGAGCCCGCGAGCGGCGGCCTCCGCGTCTGCCTCTGCGCGATTGCGAGCGGGCAGCAGGTGTGCGCGGGGCGCCGGCGTTTGTACGACAGCCTTCGGGGCTGGCGACAGGACAAAGCAGAGGAAAGCTTGGGCTCGCTTCTCAGGAGCCCGACATGCAGTAAAGGGGCTGAGAAAAGCGCGCACGCAGCTCGACCCATCCTCCGGTCCAGAGGTTCTGCCTCGGTCCCCATCATTGGGAAACCGACGGCAGGACGTTCCGGGGCGGGGAGGCCTGCGCACCCCGCACGTAAGACGCCTTCGGAAGGCTCCTCTGGAACCAAAGTGAAGTAGAGCTGGAGAAAACCGCGCTCGGCCAGGCCCTTGTACGGAAAGTGGCGCTTTGGGGGAAGTGGAGAGAACGTCAGAGAATTAGCTTTTGGGGGTCAGAGATCCCCCCCGAGAAATGAGGAAAGCGAAGAAGGAATTAGTATTTGTCAAGTACCTGCTAGATGCCAGGCATCTGACTCTGAAGACGCTTGGTGATTTAAAGGTCTTGGAACGTGGAATGGGCATCTTTGAGTCTTTGCATCCTGTTTGGAGCGCTGGCACCAGGCAGGGTACTAAAGGTGTTGAGTTGGGAACCCTATCTTACTGCCTAGGACTCTATGGTAGACAGTAAAAAATGAGAGTCGTCTACACTACAGTGACAAAAGCGTCCGGGTTGCACTTTAGTTCGGGTCCCCTACTAGGCTAAGGTGACCAGATTTTAACATTGGTAAAGCGGGACACCATTGACGGGGGGGGGGGGGGGGGGGGGGGGTTCTTGATTAAAAATTTGGTCTATCTCCCGCCGTTCCCTAGCTTGTCGTGCATTCGTTCCAAAAATCGGGACTTTTTTAAAATGCCGCGGGACAAATTGTTAAAAATCAGGACTGTCCCGCCAAAAGCGGGACGTCTAGTCACCTTATACTAGGCCCAGCCATGCAGCTGCAACCTATCTAGGCGCCTTGCCCCATGAAGAGATTGGAAAATTGGGGAAGCTGGGATGGCTCAGTGGGTTAAGCGCTCACTTTGCAACCCCGGGGACCAAGGATCGAATTCTGCCACATGTGGACCCATATGCTGAACTGGGGTGTGCCCTCAGTTCACTTCTTGCCAGGGCCCGTGTGGGAGACCCTCAGCCCAGTTCCTGCTCTATGCAACCCTGACTCCACCTGTGGAATGAAACCGTATAGAAAACTAATAGTGTGCAACTATGGAGACTGCTCTGGGCCCTTCCCCTTCTCTCTGTCAAAACAAGGAAATCTTTCTTTAAAATATTTTTAAATAATTATATTGCATTGTAGAACATAATAAATGTATGAAGTAAGTTACAAAATGTTCAAAAAAGGGAGCAATCATATTTGTTGGAGTGATCAAGGAAAGCTTCGTGGTGGAGTTGTATATGAATTGGGCCTTATGAGGTCCTTGAAGGATACAGAGAATTTGGACAGTTAACGACAGGACAGTTATTCCAGATGAGGGGACAGGATGAACAAGGACATCAAGGCAGGAAACCATGGGATCATTGGGAGCAATGGTTCACAACTCTGGCTGCATTTAAAAACCATGTGTTGGGGAGGCCAGGATGGCTCAGTGGGTTGGGCGCTCACTTTGCAGCGCCCGGGACCAGGGATCGAATCCCAGCCCCGGCCCGTGCGGACCCATGTGCTGAACTGGGAGCTCCCCCAGTTCAGTTCTCTCTCTGTCTCTGTATTTCTCTTTCTCTCTCTCTCTCTCTCTCTCTCTCTCTCTCTCTCTCTGTCAAAAATAAATAAATAAAAATACAAACATTAAAGTTCCTTTAAAAAAAAAAACAACCATGTGGACTTCACAAAAAAAAACAAAAACAAAAAAACACCCCAGGCCATGCCTCAGGCCAATTAAATCCAAGTCTCTGCAGATGAGGTTCAGCAATCATAGGTTCCCTGGGGGTCTGATGTGCAGTCAGGAGTAAGAACCACTAGAAAACAGTATGCGGGTTTCTCAAAAAAATTAAAAATAGAGATACCATCTGATCCAACAACCCCACTTTCCCACCTCTGGTACACACCCAAAGGAAATAACAAAGAGATATCTGCACTCCCATGCTAATTGTAGTATTACTCAAAATAGCCAAGACATGGCAACAACATAAGTATCCATCGATAGATGAATGGATAAAGAAGATGTGATATATATACATATATATAATATAATGGAATATTATTCAGCTGTGAAAAAGAAGGGAAGCCTTTCGTTTTTGACAGCCATGGATGGACCTTAAGGGCATTATGCTAAGTGAAATAAGTCAGACATAAAGAAAGACAAATACTGTCTGATCTCACTTATTTGTGGAATCCAAAAACATTGAACTCATAGAAACAGAGAGTAGAGTGGTAGTTACCAGGGCCTAAAGGGTAGAGGTAATAGGGAGATATTGGTTAAAGGACACATAGTTTCAGTTATAAGATGAATAAATTACAGGTGTCTAAGGTACTGCAAGGTGACTATAATTAACAATATTGTATTGTCTATTTGAAAGTTGCTATGAAAGTAGAACTTTAATATTTTCACCGTAACACCAACAAAATGGTAATTCCATGAGGAGAAGCAGGTTAACTAACCTTGTGATAAACATTTTGCAATATATACATGTATAAAATTATCATATTGTACACCTTAAACTTATAAAGTGTTTTATGTCAATTATATTTCAACCAAGCTAGGAAGCAAAGAGTAAAAACAATTGAGCTAGAAGTTTTAGTCAACCTTTCTACTTAGAATAATAAGACGAGAAGAGAGACTTGGAAAACTGGGATAAAATCAGGGCTCAAATATCTGACTAAAGATCTGGATTTAATTTTGTAGGCAATGGGGTATCATTAGTGATTGTTGAGATATTATTAGAATTAAGCACAAGAAGGATTACTCTATTAACAATATATAAGGTAATTTGAAGAGAAAAAAGACTGCAAGTAGAGAGACCAATTAGGACAAAATCTTAACAGTGTGTGCCTGAAGTATCAAGGATCATAACATTTTTCACCATCAAATAGACAGAACTTCTAAAAAATGGATTATATCCATTTGTGCCAGAATGTGGGGAAATAGGCATTCTCAGATTCTACTGGTGGAGGTGTAAATTGGTATAGCCACTTTGGAGGATAAATTTGGCCTTATCTATGAAAATTTAAAATCAGTTCACCATCTGGCACAGAACATTTCACTTCAGAATACATATACAAGGGCTGTCTGGAAAAAAAATCCAGCCATAAATGCCTCTGTTTTTCATATTATATGGCTGAAGGTATATATATATATATATATATATATATATATATATATATATATATATATACACACACACACACACACACACACATATATACACACACACACACAGATTCTGACAATTAAGTTCACAAACTTGCCATGTGCTTATATTGGCAGCACTACAAACAACTCAGTAAGGTGTTATAATCTTGGTATATCAGTGTCTCACAGCTGTGTTCTTGTCCACATGTAGTGGTGTCTTGCTGAGTGGCATTCATTATTATTGTGTGTTGTTGTGTGCCATCGCAAGAATGTCAGAGGTTGAATTAAAGCAATAAACAAACATTAAATTTCTTGTTAAACTTGGCAAGAGTGGAAGTGAAATCAGGGACATGTTAGTCCAAGTTGATGGGGATAATGTCATGAAGAAAACGGCATGGGGAAGCCGGGATGGCTCAGTGGGTTGGGCGCTCACTTTGCAGCCCCGGGGACCGAGGATCGAGTCCCGGCCCCAGCCCGTGCGGACCCATGTGCTGAACTGGGGAGTGCCCCCAGTTCAGTTCTCACCAGGGCAAGACCCCGACCCAGTTCCTGCCCTGTGCAGCCCCGCCCACCTGTGGAATGAAACTATGTGGAAAAACCAAAGATGTGCAACTATGGAGACTGTTCTGGGCCCTCCCCCTTCTCTCTGTCTCTAACTGTATCTCTCTCTCTCTCTCTGTCAAAAACAATACATAAATCTTTAAAAAAAAACAAACGGCAGTGTACAAATGGATTAAACGTTCTTCTTCTTTTTTTAAAGATTTATTTTATTGATTTTGACAGACAGAGACAGAGACAGAGAGAAGAGGGAGGGCCCAGAGCAGTCTCCATAGTTGTACACCTTCAGTTTTCAACATGATTTCATTCCACACAGGTGGGCGGGGCCGTGCAGAGTGGGAACTGGGCTGCGGGCCTCCCACATGGCAAGCACACCCCAATTCAGCATATGGGTCTGTATGGGCTGGGGCTGGGATTTGATCCTCAGTCCCCAGGGCCTCCTTCCAAGGGAGCACTTAACCTGCTGAGCCATCCCAGCTTTCCCTAAACGTTCTGAGGGGAGAGAAAATGTCACTGATGAGGAGCAATCAAGGCAGCCAGTAATGAGCACAACTCATGAAAATATGGTAAAAATTCATCAAATTGTGTGTCAAGGGGAAGCCTGGATGAACTGGGGAGTGCCCCCAGTTCAGTTCTCACCGGGGCAAGACCCCGGCCCAGTTCCTGCCCTGTGCAGCCCTTCACCCACCTGCGGAATGAAACTATGTGGAAAAACCAATGATGTGCAACTATGGAGACTGTTCTGGGCCCTCTCCCTTCTCTCTGTTTCTGTCTCTGTCTCTGTCTCTGTATCTCTCTCTCTCTCTGTCAAAAACAATAAAAATAAATCTTTAAAAAAAAAAATTGTGCGTCAAATTTGTCAGCTGACTGTGAGAAGCATAGCAGACCAAGTAAACATTGATAGAGAAACAGTCAGGAACATCTTCCCTGAAAATCTTGGCATTAGAAACATGTGTGCAGGGGAAGCCGGGATGGCTCAGTGGGTTAGGCGCTCACTTTGCGTCAACAGGGGCCGAGGATCGAATCCCCGCCCCGGCCCGAGCAGAACCATATGCTGAACTGGGAGCTCCCCTAGTTCAGTTCTCTCTCTGTCTCTATCTCTGTATCTCTCTCTCTCTCTCTCTGTCAAAAATAAAAATAAATAAAAATATATTTAAAAAAAAACAAAACAAAAAAAAAACAACAAGAAACATGTGTGCAAAAAATGGTGGGAACACCGGGATGGCTCAGCGGGTTAAGCACTCGCTTTGAAGCCCCGAGAACCGAGGATCGAATCCCGGCTCCGGCCCAGGCAGACCCACATGCTGAACTGGGGAGTTCCCACAGTTCAGTTCTCTCTGTGTCTCTATCTCTGTATCTCTCTCTCTTAAAAAAAAAAAATGGTCCTGAAGGAGCTCTCTAATGAACAAAAAAGCAAAGGAGAATAGAAGTTTGCCAAGACCTTTTGGAGAGGCAAGACGATGTTTTGGGCCATGTTATTGCTGGTGATGAAACATGGGTGTACCAATATGACCTTGAAACAAGGCATCAAAGTGCAAATGGAAGTCAATAAATTCTCCATGACCAAAGAAGTTCATGAGTCCAAATCAAGAGTCAAAACAAAGTTGCTAACCTTTTTTGATATCAAAGGGTTTGTTCATTATGAATTTATACCAACTGGACAAAGATTCTACCAAGTTGACTATCTGGAACTGCTAAAAAGGCTACGTGAAGAAGTTAGATTAAAAACAACCTGAACTTTTCACCAAAAACTCATGGTTATGAATTTTTGAGTCATGACAATGTACCAGCTCACATGGCCAGTAAACAAATAGCTATACTGAAACACCCTCCCTATTCACCTGATCTGACCCCCAATGACATTTTTCTTTACCCGAAGATAAAGGAAATAATAAAAGGAAGACATTTTTATGACATTCAGGACATCAAGGGTAATGCAATGGTGGTAATACAACCCTCTGTGTGTATGTATGTATGTATATGTGTGTGTGTGTGTGTGTGTGTGTGTGTGTGTGTGTGTGTGTGTGTCTGGAAAAAATCCAGCCATAATGCCTCTAGTCTTTATAGTACATGGCTGGATACTTTCTGAACAGCCCTTGTATGTATGTGTATGTGTGTATGTAATGCATATGTGTATATTATATATGTATATACAGAGGGTGCTAAAATGTATACACACTTTAAGAAAAGAAAAAACTATTAATTGTAATACTCACTATATACCGATAAGAAAACATGAATACAAGTCACGTTTGACTTCTGCAATTGCCAGAGATGCTCAAAGTGGTTACCATCAGTGTTCAGACACCTCTGATTATGGCGAACTACTGCTTAAGCAACATTGACCAATGTGTCCACTTGTATCATTGTACATGCTATTTCAATTTACCATATGTCTCAAACTCATCATAAAGGCATGCCAATTGTTAGGCATTCTGGAGGTTCTGTTGCATAACCAAGCCTCCATTGTCTTTATATTTCCACAATGTTCTCGAATTTCAAATACTATTTCAAAATGGTCTTGTGCTACTCGAATGACAACTGTGCTTCCAACATTTTCTTTGGCTGTCCTGCCTGTCGCATGGTGACACTAGCATTCATTTGATAACTGCCATCTTTTGAGTGATCGTCATACAACACATCGCTACCATAATTCAATTCAACTTCGAGAAATAATACATAGATAACATTGCTTAAAATGTATATACATTTTTTTGGCACCCCAGGTATATATTAATGCTTTTGCTTCTTTCTTACTTACTTTTTCTTTCTTTCTTTTCTTTCATTTCTTTCTTTTCCTTCCTTTCTTTCTTCCTTCCTTCCTCTCCCCTTCTTTCATCCTCTTTCTTTCCTCTCTTTTTAGTCAGATCATTCAGGCAGGTAAATTCAGTGAGGTAATTTAATCAGATAAAATTCACCTTTTTAAAAGTATACAGTTCAATTAATTTTGATAAATGTATAAAGTCCTGTAACCACCACCACATTCAAGATATAGAACATTTCTTTTGCCCTAAAACATTCCCCTGAACCAGCTTGCAGTCTGTCCCCTGAAGTTACTAGGAACTTCAATCCCTAGTAACCACTAATCCAACTTCTGTTTCTACAGCTTTGTCTTTCCTAGTGTTTCATATAAATGGAATCATACAGTATGTAACCTTTGTGTCTGGTTTCTTTTACTTATCATAATGTCTGAGATTTATCCAAGTTGTTGAATGTATCAGCAATTTGTTCCTTTCTATTGCTAAATAGTATTCTATTGAATGGATGTACCACAATTCGTTTATTCACTGGGGGAAAATAATAGTATTTGGAGAGAGGTTGGTGAATAAATACATGAAGAGGAATGTTCACTTTTATGAAGAACATTCACTTTTTCCCTCTATATATTAGTACATCTCATTATAATAATATTACATCTTATTACTGCAACTGAGATCATTTGAATTTTTAACACAAGCAGATATTACCTTTGTATTTCAATTGTTTTTAAATAAAAACTATGTGTGAATGGAAATTAGAAATGAATGAGACATATTCTGGATGTTAAATCAACTGATGAAATATGAGGAGAAGAAGAAAAGATGATTCAGAGATTTTGAAGCCACGTATGCAAGGAGAGATAAAAAGGAAGTCGGCTGGAGAGGGTGGGTGAGGGAAAGAGAAGCTTGCATGCTGAATGCATGAGCTGTAAGGAGCTGGTCCAGCATCAGGGAGCAAAGTGAACACAAGCAGAGAGTGGTGGAGCTGAGCCTCAGGCTTGGGAGGAGAGGCAGGTAGGCACTAAAATACACACCTGCAAAGCATCTGCACAATTACTAGCTTAAGCTGTGAGAGTAAATGACTTGTGCCTGGAACAAGAGGAAAGAAGGAAAAAAAAGCTGAGGTCAGGCCCTCAAGAAAGATCATTTTGGAAAAGCTGAAGAGGAGTCGTTGATCATGGTAGAGAATGACTGAGAGGAAACAGAGGACAAGGGAAGAGTGATGTCACCAAAGCCCAGGAGGGAAGTTTCAGAAGAGACTTGTCTATGTCAGAAACAATAGGACTGAGAAAATCTTTTTAGACTTGATATGTGGTCATTAAAAAAGAGACTTTCTAACAATAAAATATAATAATATTAAACAATAAAAAAAAAAAAAGAAAACTGAAGGAAAAAAAAAAAAAAAAGAGACTTCCTGTTGAAATGCGGAAGGTGGAGAGCGGCAAATAACACCAGTAAAAGAATGAGTTGGTTGGGGAATAATGGCAGCTACAAAGAATGGTCTATAGCAGAGTTGAGATATGTTTTAGGACAAATAACACTGAACATCCCTACAAAGAGAAGGTATCCTAAGACAATGAGAGAATAAAATGCAAAGGAGGCATAATTGACAGAGGGTAATAAATCCTCAGATCTAAGAGGAGATAGAATCAAGAGCAACACGTAAGTCTTTTGAAAAGGCAAAGCCAGCAACCCAATGTTCACTATCAAGAGAATAGCTTGATAAAATTACATTACATAAGGTCACAAGAGGGAATGTTATATTTCTGTTATAATAACTGGGTGGGGGGGGAGACAGTTTGGGTTATAATGTTAAATTGGAAAGAAAAGCTAAATACAAAATGGTTGGTGATCTGATATAAAACAGTAGGTATGACTGGAAGGAAATTATGCAATACTTAAATTATTGCATTAAGATAATGGAATGATGTGCATTTTGTCCTTTGATGTTGTTATATCTGTCTTTTCAATTAAAAAAAAGGGGGGGGGTTAGAAGGCAATGTCTGCCTCCAAGAGCAGAGAGAAAGAACAGATTATGATGGGTCAAGATGGACCTTACGTGGTCTCTAAAGTAATTTCTTCCTCTTAAGCACCATAAGTCTGTGTTAAACAGCAGGATTTGGACTATAAATATGAAGATCCAAAAAAAGAAAAGGTCAGCATGAGTTCCAGTACCAGGGAAGGTTTCACAGACTATGTGGGGCTTAAGCTGGGTCTTGAACAATGAAAGCAATAGGTACATTTCTTAAATGAAGGAAAAAGAAGTAAAGAGCAGAGGGTATTGCCCAGAAAAGAAGGGTAGAAAGGCAAGATAGAAACTGCAAAGGCAAGAAGGCAGAAATAGAGAGGGTTACTTGCACAGCTGAAGGAAAAGCTATTTAGAAGGAATATGGAGACAAAAGAGCAAACAGGTAAGTTATGGTCAGATTGTAGCAAGCAAAGAGGTTAGACCTGACATGATCTAAACTAGATAATTACCTCAACTTAACTCAATCCCTAGGGAAGCCCTCCCACTTCCCAAAGGGGAAAACAGTGAAGGGAGACACATCCTTAAAATACCCATGACCGCAATACAATGCGTAAAACCAGAACCCTTGTCTTGGATGGAATAGGCTGGAAAAGCCTGTCCCTCTTGCACAGTTTGGTAGGAATACGAGCAAGTGAGAATGTTCCCGAGGCAGGTTCCAGGCCTTGCCTATCTGTCTGTTGCAGTTTCCCTCACTTCCTTTCCTCAACCCCCAACACACAAGCTGCCACAGATCAACTGGCTCAATCCTCAGCCCATACTCTCATGGCCATTTCCCACCACAGCCCCAAACCCATGAGCAGTTCTCTTGAGCCCTGCTAAAAATCCACAGTACAATCATGGCAACTGTTGGTGAAAGCTGTTTTTAGAATCACTCTCATTCTCTGGCATTCAACTAACTCCAACACACATATGACTGTGTTCTAAAACTCATCAACTCTGGCTCAGATTCAGAATGAGAAGAACGATAGTAGTCTAGCTCAGCTCCTGGTTCTTCCATCGCATCATGAGTTGGGGTCAATTACATGAATAAACTCACACTAACTGTATATCTGTCCAAATTTTTCTGCTTCTCTAGAGAACTCCGTCCTCACTCAGGTCCCTAAGTGGACATCCTTTCCTTCCTGGGGGAGATTTCTGCTCTTGAGGCTCCTAAAGTTGTGGGCAGGATATTACTTCCCAGGAAGCCTCTTCTGATCTCCCCAGGCCGAGGTTGTTGCCCTTATGTGTTCCCGTAAGTCCCTGTGATACTTCAGTCCCTGCACTGGCCACATAGAATAAAGCTTTGTGTGTCTGTAAGTTCTTCAATGGCAGAAACCTTCTTGTTGTCATCTCTTTATTCCCCAGTAACTAGCACAGTGTGTGGCAGGTGGCAGGGCTTAAGTCACACTTGTCGAATGAGAAAAACGAAAGTATGGGGATGCCAGCGGTTGAGTGCTTACCTCGCAATCACAAGGTCCAGGGCTCTGTTCCCAGCCCGGCCCATGCAAACACATATGCTGAACTGTGGTGCAACTGGTAACCGCCAGGATGGCTCATCAATGAAGGTTCTCTTCTCTCATGAGGAAGGCTTCAGTTCAGTTCCCACCCCGCATGGCCCCACACCCACCTGTGTGGAATGAAACCATGTCACAACTACCGGTAATGATGTACAACTATCGGTAATGATGTACAACTATGGAGACTGCTCTGCCCCTATCCCCCTTCTCTCTCTCTCTCTCTCTCTCTCTCTCACTCACTTTCTCTCAAAAATCAATAAAATAAATCTTAAAAAGAAAAGACAGAAATATAAATAAGCTCCAAGCCAGCTCTTGCCTCATCTCACCCTTCCTTGCTCCCCAATTAACAATTAACCTAATTAATTATATTAACTTAGCAAATTAACCTAAGGGGAGCATGAGTTTGTCCACAGTTTCTGATTCAAGGGGGAAAAGTGATGTGGCATCTACTTACAGATTCGTACACTGACAGAGTAATTTCTCAGACTTCCAATATGTCAAGAAATGCTGGATTCCTCTACTCTATACTATGAAATACCAACTGGAGATTGCTTAAAAACAGAAAAGGTCACCTCAGACATGACATTAGCTTGGCCTTGTACAGTTTGGTAAGCTATTGAAACTGGTGCCAGCCAATGTTTATTAAATTTAGTGAACGAGGGCTCTTCACAGAAATACAGGAAGAACACAGTCTCTGCCCTTTAGGAAATGACACTCTCCAAACCATAAAATATGCTTACAAAACTTGAATCTTATATATATAGGCTCTGGATGAAAATTGTGAGAAGTTGGATGATAACATTATCTGCTCACTACAACTCTGTGTGGAACCCACCCACCATTCAAAGGGCAAAGTAAGAAATTTCTAGACCAGGGCTGTTCAGAACTTTCTGCAATGATGGAACTATTCTATAAATCTCTTTTGTCTAATAAAGTAGCCATGAAGCTACAAATGCCTATGAGTACTCAAAGTGTGGCTAGTGTGACTGACGAGCTAAATTTTTTTTTAAGATTTATTTTTATTGTTTTTGAAAGAGAGAGAGACAGAGAGAGAGAGAGACAGAGAGAGAGAGAGAGAGAGAGAGAGAGAAGGGGAGGGCCCAGAGCAGTCTCCATAGTTGCACATAGTTTCCACATAGTTTCATTCCACAGGTGGGCTTGGGGCTGAGCAGGGCAGGGACTGGGCCGGGGGCCTCCTGCATGGAGCTCACCCCAGTAAGAACCGAACTGGGGCCACCACCCAGTTCAGCATGTGGATTCACATGGGCTGGGGCCAGGATTTGATCCTCGGACCCTGGGGCTGCAAGATGAATGTTCAAGCCACTGAGCCATCCTGGCACCCTGAATTTTTAATATCATCTAATTTTAATTAATGTAAAGTTACATATCCACATGTGGCTAGTGGCCACCATATTAGACAGAAGTCTTAGATTCTGAAAAAGAAAATTAAGTATAATGTCTACCATGTGATAAACTAAGTACAGAAACTACCAATGTATAACATGCTATTCAGATCCAAACATAAAATCCTAAGCTTGCTCCATGATAGGCATTAATATCTATGGCAAAAACAATTTCATGTACCTGAGTTTCCTCACCACGCTCACCACTGTATCCTTCAAATCTTCTGAGAATCAACCTGAAAATCTAGGTTTGGGTGTAAGGAGTTGTCTGCCTGAGACTCAGGCCCAAATAAAATTCAGCCACCATAGCTGTGACCACAGAAGTTCTGAGCAAGTTCTATGAGCAGTACAGATTAGCTATCAGATGAATTTTTTAAAAAGATATCTGCAGATAAAACATCTTTAATGAATACACTTCATAAAAACAAAACTTCGACAGCTCCCCAACACATTTCAAATAAAATCCAGTGCTGAACACACCCTGTAAAGGCTCGTGTTTCCCCAGGGCCTCCTCACCTGCTTCCTCACTGCCCCTTGCTCTTCACCCACCCTTCCTCTGATGGGCTCCTCCTCACCCAGGCCACCTCTGACTGCCCCATCCCCATCTAAGACATTCATGTTAGCTCTTCTTCCTCCGCTCTTACTATTTGAAACTCCATATTTAATTTTGTATTTGGTTTCATGTCTATGTTTTCCATGAACACAGAAACCATTTATTGTTCTAAGAAGGGTAATTTAGGGGATGCCAGGATGGATCAGTGGGTTAAGTGCTCACTTTGCAGCCCTGGGGACCGGGGATCAAATCCCAGCCCCGGCCCGTGTGGACCCATATGCTGAACTGGGCAGTGTCCCCAGTTTCATTCTCACAGGGGTGAGACCCCAGCCCAGTTCCTGCCCTGTGCAGCCCCGCGTCCACCTGTGGGACAAAACTATGTGGAAAAACCAATGATGTGCAACTATGGAGACTGTTCTGGGCCCTCCCCTTTCTCTCTGTCTCTGTCTCTGTATCTCTCTCTCTCTGTCAAAAACAATAAAAAATAAATAAATCTTTAAAAAAAAATTTTTTTTATTTTGAATGTTAAGATTAGCACCTATTTAACTCACAGACTTAATTTGGAATCATGTCATATTTCTCATTTTTCTAAAAAGGACTTTAATTTTTTATTATACATTTTAGAAAAAGCAGAATACACAAAGAAGCTAAGTTATGAATATTAAAATTATATGTAATCTCACTACCCCAAAAGAAGCATTGTTAACATTAGACCCTATATCCTTCCAAACAGTTCAAATACATACATGCACACACATACACACACACAATACTGGTAGAAAACTGGTATCTGGATGTACATAAAATTTTTTGCTTTGTTCAACAATATATCATGAACTTCTTTTTATCTCAATATTTCTAACACACCATTTTTAGTGGTGGCATTATATTCCAAGATATGAACCTATCATGTTTGTTCAGCAAATTCCCTAATGTGGACACTTTAGTGTGTCCCAGTATTTTACCTTTATAAGCAAGCTACATCAAACACTGTGCTATGTATCTTTATTAGCCCTCAGTCCATGCCTTACTTCTTTTATTTTTAAGATATATTTTATTATTTGAGAGGTGAGAGAGAGAGAAGAGGGGAGGACCCAAAGCAGTCTCCATAGTTGTATATTATTAGTTGTGACATGGTTTCATTCCACACAGATGGATATGGGTCTGTATGGGGTGGGAGCTGAACTGAGGGCCTCCTACATGGGAGGCGAGAACCTTCACCACCATCCTGGCAGTTACCAGTTGCATCACAGTTCAGCATATGGGTTTGCATGGGCTGGGACCAGGGCCAGGGCTGGGGTCTGGAATCAAGACCCAGACCTTGTGTTTGCCAGGCAAGTACTCAACTGCTGAGCTATCTTGGCACCCCCCATACTTTACCTTTATCCACCATGCTGTTTGTTCCAGGAAGCTGACCTTTGCAAGAATGCATCATTGGGCTTCCTCTCTCTCTAGCTTCCTGTGGGTTGACTAATGACGGGCACCAGCAAGAAATCTGATAATGGGAAAAGAAGGAGGCAAGAGGATTTATTCCCCCGGCTCCCTTCCTAAGCACTACCACTTGGCCATGTCAGTGAACATAAGACGTTGAACACGTATGGGGGAGCTAGGATGGCTCAGTGGGTTAAGTGCTCGCTTTGCAGCCCTGGGGACTGGGGATCAAATCCCGGCCCTGGCCCATGTGGATCCATATGCTGAGCTGGGGAGTGCCCCCAGTTTGGTTCTCACCGGGGTGAGAACCGAGCTCAGTTCCTGCCCTGAGCAGCCCTGCGCCCACCTATGGAATGAAACTATGTGGAAAAACTAATAATGTACAACTATGGAGACTGCTCTGGGCCCTCTCTCTTTTCTCTGTCTCTGTATCTCTCTGTCAAAAACAATAAAAATAAATCTTAAAAAAAAAACAAAAAAACGTTGAACACATCTGGTAGGAGGTTTTCTCCTAGGGCTATTCTCCCTGGGTTTCTGTAATAGCTCCCCCTCCCTTGCTAGTACAAGCAATCCACCATTCTTTGGTTTCTCTTAACCCTGACATGCCTTTATCAATAGTCCTTCATTAAATTCACCAAACTTATCCAGTTTAAGTGTGTCATCTCTTTCTTGCCAGGACCCTAACAAAATATGAACAACTTTGTAGGTGAATTTCTCTACACATCTTTTATTATTTAAAGATTTATTTTTATTGATTTTGACAGAGAAAATGGGGAGAGCCCAGAGCAGTCTCCATAGTTGCATGTCATCAGTTTTCTACATAGTTTCATTCCACAGGTGGTCATGGGGCTGTGCAGGGAGGAACCAGGCCTGGGGCCTCCCACATAGGAAGCTCACCCCAGTTCAGCATATGGGTCAACACGGGCCAGGGCTGGGCTCAACCCGCTGAGCCGTCCCGGCATCCTCACATCTTTTATTATTATCACATGATAAATTTCTGAAATAAGAATTATTTGATCAGGGGAAGCCAGGATGGCTCAGTGGGTTAAGCACTCACTTTGCAGCGCCGGGGACTAAGGATCGAATCCCGGCCCCGGCCCGTGCGGAACCATATGCTGAACTGGGAGCTCCCCCAGTTCAGTTCTCTCTCTGTATCTGTGTATCTCTCTCTCTCTCTCTCTCTCTCTCTCTCTCTCTCTCTCTCTCTCTCTCTCTCAAAATAAATAAAAAAAACAAAACAAAAAAAAAAACAACGAATTATTTGATCAAAAAGCATGTGTATTTTTAAGACCTTTTATAATATTGCCAGCTTGTCTTCTAATATACTTTTTCTCCAACAGTGCATGAGAGTCAGCCTTAAGGCCCCTTGTCCAACTAAATATTACTTTTTAATTTCAGGCTCAACTTTTTTTTTTTTTTCCAATTCTAGGAAATGCTGCCATATTACAATTCTGATTAAGTTGCTAGTCTAGTACTTCCTCAGAAATTCCAACTCTAAAAAATAAATTCTTGGGGAAGCCGGGATGGCTCGGTGGGTTGGGCGCTCGCCTTGTAGCGCCGGGGACCGGAGATCAGGTCCCAGCCCCGGCCCGTGCAGATCCATGTGCTAGACTGGGGGGTTCCCCCAGTTCAGTTCTCTCTCTGTCTCTGTATCTCTGTCTCTCTCTGTCAAAAACAATAAAATAAATTAATTTAAAAAAGGAAATGCTAACTTTTACTAAATAAACAAATAAATAAATAAATTCTTTCTAAAAATATCGTTCTAGATACTTTCAACAAACAAAATATTTAACAGGATGCATATATAGATAGTATTTACCCATTAAAAAAAAATCCACAAGAAAACTAAAACTGAGCATTTATCATTGCTCACAAATCTACAGGTCAAGTGGGTAGTTCTTTGGTCTTAGATAGACTCACTCATGCTCTAATGGTCACTTGCAGGTCTATCCCTTCACTTCCTTGTATTCTATTTATCAAAACAAATCATGTGACCTACCCAGATTCAAGGGATAAGGAAAAGAAACTCTCTCTGGATGGGAGCAGCTACAAAGTAACATGGCAAAGGACATGTACAAAGGGATAGAGTATTGGGCCATTTTTATAACTAACCTACTGTTATAGGTGCCATATACAGTGCTGATTCAATAAATGTTACTTATTATTATTATGGATGACCAGGTAACAAATCCAGAGCCAAGTGACCACCAGTATATTACTTAATACTGGATTTTGGCGGATGACTAATGCCAAGTCCTGTCCATGAAGGGCTAAATGTGTTTAAAATACTTTATTAACCATGTTTTTTCATTTCTGTATCTGAGATTTTGACATCTGGGGCCTTGCAGATTAGAGAAGAACTGCTTCTCCCAGGGTCAGAGGATTTCTAGAACTAGAGATAGAAAACAAGCTTCTCCCCTCCTCGTCACCCTCCCTCTTTTGCCTTTCATCTACAAACTAACCAATCCAGAGCCCATATTCCCCACCTCCAGTTTTACTTGCTCTGACAGTATTTCTTTGCCCCATTAACCCAGGGCTAGGTATCAAACAACTAGAGTCAGACCCTACACCCTAAGGCAGAGGTGGCGCACCTTTTGGCGATTGAGTGCCAAAGTTTATGAAATAAGAGTATACTCGCTCGACTCGCGTGCCAACCCATCGAGTGAGATAGAGGTATCGATTATTTTTATGTCTATAAGAGCATAAACAATAATTTTTTAAATGGTATTCACAGCTCCGCGTGCCGAAATAATTGCTCCGTGTGCCACTTTGGGCACGAGTGCCATAGGTTCACCACTCCCGCCCTAGAGACTCTAATGACATTATTCAAACCAACCAATCCTAACCTGCTTAGCCTACTCACTCATTTCTGTTTTTCTCTCGCTCTCCCTGCCCCATCTCCATCTCTTTCTCACGGCTCTCTCCTTTGCCCCTACCTCTCTCTGCCTGTGACCAACCTTGGTGTTACTCTCTTGCAGCTCTGCATAGTGTGTCTTGCTCACTCCTCTTGGGAACTGTAATGTACTCCTCTCTCCAGATCTCTTGGCCTCAGCATTCCTGAATTGTTAAAATATCTACATTTTATGACAAATACTGCTTGCCTTGTATGCAGGAACTGTAGCAGGGCTGTGCGATCCATGGGCACAGTCAAGACTGACATGGAAAACCACTGACAGGAGTTAACCAGCACCCTCTAGTCCAAATATAAGTCATCACAAAGTCAAGAGTAATGCCAAGGATCCAGAATCAGTGTTGTGCCACATTAGGAGAGAATAACCCGGAGTTAGTTGTGAGACAGTTGCTTACTTCTCACCTGAAACTTCTTAAAATTGGGCATAGAGACAACACAGAGCCAAACAATGAGGAAGGGGTTGACAGGTGAGCAAAGTTGTGAACCTAAGTTTTTAGCATATTGAGAGTGAGAATCAAAGATAATCCAAAGGGGAGTGATAAAGAAGGGAGAAATAAAGATGGTTAGTTCTCTCTATATGTAAAATACATTATATGGAGAAAAAGATGTCTATATATATTAGTTTATATATGTCATATATATATGTCATATATATGTCATATATAACATATGAGGTCTGACCTTTAAGTTCATGAACTTGCCTCCATGCGCTGACGTTGGCAGCACTATACAAACAACACAGCAAGGTTTCATAACCTTGTTATATCAGTGTCTCACAGCTGTTTTTGAGTCGAAGTGTAGCAGTGTCTTGCAGAGTGGCATTCATTATTGTTGTGTGCTTTTGTGTCCCATGGGGAGAATGTTGCAGCTTGAATTAGAGCAACAAACAAACATTAAATTTCTTGTTAAACTTGGCAAGAGTGGAAGTGAAATCAGGGACGTGTTAGTCCAAGTTGATGGGGATAATGCCATGAAGAAAATGGCATGTACAAATGGATTAAACATTTTTCTGAGGGGAAAGAAAGCGTCACTGATGAAAAGAGATCAGGGTGGTCAATAATAAGCAGAACTGATGAAAACATTGCAAAAATTCATCACATTGTGTCAAAATCGTCAGCTGAGAAGCGTAGCAGACCAGCTAAATAAACATCGACAGAGAAACAGGAATATCTTCCCTGAAAATCTTGGCATAAGAAAGGTGTATGTTGGGGAAGGCAGGATGACTCAGCGGGTTGAGTGTTCGTGTTGCAGCCCTGGGGTCCAAGGATCAAGTCCCAGTCCCTGCCCCAGCCCATGTGGATCCATGTGCTGAACTGGGTGTGCTTTTCACCCCATTTCGACTCGGCCCGACCCAGGGTGTGCCTCTCATATGGGAAGCCTCTGGCTCAAGGGGATGTGCCATCCATATGGTAGGCCCCCCCAGCCAGGTTCCTGCCCTGCATGGCCCCGTGCCAACCTGTGGAATAAAGCTACCGGTATGTTGAAAACTGATCACATACAACTATGTGAGACTGCTCTGGGTCCTCCCCCTTCTCTCTCACTCTCTGTCAAAAACAATAAAATAAATCTTAAAAAAAAAAAGAAAAGAAAAGAAACGTGGATGCAAAAATGGTGCTGAAGGAGCTCATCAATGAACAAAAGTAAAGGAGAGTCGAAGTTTGCCAAGACCTTTTGGAGAAGAAGCAAGACAATATTTTGGGCCATGTAATCACTGGTGATGATACATGGGTGTACCAAAATGACCCTGAAATAAAGCATCAAAGTGCACAATGGAAGTCAGACAATTTTCACAACAAAAAATGTTCTATCAGTTGTAATCAAGAGTCAGAATAATGTTGCTAACCTTTTTGATATCAGAGAGATTGTTCATTATGAATTTGTACCCAAGGTGACTATTTCAAAAGGCTGAAAAAGCTGAATAAAAAAGTTAGATGAGGGAAAGCTGGGATGGCTCAGCAGGTAAAGCGCTAGCTTTAGAGCCCCGAGGACCGAGGATCGAATCCCTGTCCTGGCCCATGAGGACCCACATGCTGAACTGGGGTGTGCCCCCAGTTCAGTTCTTGCCAGGACCTATGTGGGAGCCTCCCGGCCCAGTTCCTGCCCTGCGCAGCCCTGTGCCCACCTGTGGAGTGAAACTATATGGAAAACTAATGTCAACTATGGAGGCTGCTCTGGGCCCTCCCCCTTCTCTCTGTCTCTCTCTGTCTCTGTTTCTCTGTCAAAAATCAATAAAATAAATCTTTTTTAAAAAATTAAAAAAAAGTTAGATGAAAACGACCTGAACTTTTCACCAACAACTCATGGCTCTTGCATCAGAACAATGCACCAGCTCAAATGGCACTGTCTGTGAGGGAGATTTTAGCCAGTAAATAAATAACTGTTCAAACACCCTCCCTACTCATCTGATCTGGCTCCCAATGACTTTTTTTTCTTTACCTGAAGATAAAGGAAATATTGAAAGAAAGACATTTTTATGAGATTCAGAACATCAAGGGTAATACAACAATGGTTCTGTTGACCATTCCAAAAAAAAGAGTTCCAACATTGCTTTGAAGGGTGGACTAGGCACTGGCATTGGTGCGTAGCTTCCCAAGGGGAGTACTTTGAAGGTGACTGTCGTGATATTCAGCAATGAGGTGTGTAGCACTTTTTCTAGGATGAGTTCACTAACTTAATTGTCAGAACTTGTATATTTTGAGGGCTGTCCAGAAAAAAATCCAGCTATTGTCAATATAATAAGAACCTTTAACATGGCTGGATAGTTCCTGAACAGCCCTCATATGTATAGGTTTATATATGACATACAAGGGCTATCCGGAAAGTATCCAACCATGTAATATGGAAAACAGAGACATTTATGGCTGGAATTTTTCCAGACAATCCTCATATATATTTAGATAGATATTTCTAAATCCTTAAATAGCTCATTTACATTGTGATTATTCAAATTACAGAAAAATTTATTCAGAACATGGTTCTATCAGTGACAGAAACCTTTAATGCACTTACGTTATTTGTTTACAGATCAATAGCTGCTTGACAGGGAGGCCACAGGACAGAAAAAATAAAAATTAATATGGTCAATACACACCTACCCTCCAAGATCAGGTAAAAATATAAAAATTTCTGAGTGTGGGAAAATGGACTCTGTCCTAATATCCAATTTACTGTATTTTTTCATGTATAAGATGCACCCATATATAAGAAGACCCCTATTTTTCTAACCTAACATTAAGAAATCAGTACACACGTTACTCCCATGTATAAGACAACCCCCAATTTTGGGTCTAACAATTTTAGACAAAAGTATCATCTTATACATGGAAAAATATGCTAGACAGTTAGTTTTCACGTATAGCTATGGGAAGCGGGGAGACGAGCTCTGACCTCTAAATGGGGATAAAACCCAGGTGCTTATAAGACAAATTTCTCTTTGTTTTGTCTTCTCATTTGCAGAACTTTTGTAGCAGATACAAACCTTTCATTTGTCAAAGATACAGACTTTACAGGGCAAATATAAACCTCTTCTCAGACACAAAAAAGGGAGCAATGTTTACAAGTTCACTGCTTAGTTTCACCTCCTCCCAACCACACGTATGGGAAGCTCGTGGAATATCTCCCAAGGTGGTTGGAGTCCATCCTCTCATAAGGAAGGGTTGAGCCAACCGGATACTGGAGCTGGGGCAGTAGTTCTCTTGCAAGCTGACAGGAGAGGAGTGGCAAGTACATTCTTAATGGGAGAAGTGCAAGGTTCTGTTCTCCACAAACTCCGAAGTGGAGTTAAGAGGTAAAAGATGGATGGACCAACTATCTCATCTGGAGAATTTGTAGCAGCATAAGGTCACTTCTAAAATTCAGCTGATATTTTTCTTCTTGTCTTAGAACAATGGGCAGGGCCAGGTGGACCAAGATACAAATAGTCAGGGACAAGGTGGCTATGGCTAGAAAGCCCGTGGGCGTGGAAACTTTCCTCCATAGACTGTATAGCAGTGGCTGGTGCACATAGAGGTTCAGAGCTGAGGGTGGAAGAGAACATTTATCACAACGCTGGGTATCATAGGAGGAATTAGGGGAGGGGCAGTGCACAGATCCATGATAAAGTCCTTCTGATAATAAACCTTTGACATCGAGTGGTTGCAAGTGAGATGTCTCAAGAAGATCTGGGTCTTGGTCTGCCATCTGCCAGCTGTCCCTGCCGTCATCTCAGAAGCAAAATGAGACCAGAGGCTTCCTCAGAGTGGGGTGGCATCAACCATCCCAACATTATGGGTTTTTATAGGGCATGTCTGTCACAGATTGGATTGCCTGTGGTCATTTAGAAACCACATAGATCGCCTCATTATATGAATCATAAGCAATATCCATTCCCACAGGAATGAGCTATTCCTTCCCCAATGCACACACGTGCACATACTTTCCAGGTTTGCTAAGTTAATCAGGGATGATAAGTGCTTGTACAATGCATCAATCTAGCTCCTCAACCCTGCTTCACAAGACACCTCCATTATTCAAGAGGCAGTAAGCAGAGAACCTAAGCTAGGGTAACCAGTTGTCCAACTATGCCTGACATTGTCCTAAAAAGCCCCAGTCCTAGGCACACAGAGACACTTGGTCACTTTCACTTAAGCCATACTTCAAGCCTGAAGGCTTTATAGGGGGAAGCCGGGATGGCTCAGTGGGTTGGGCGCTCGCTTTGCTGCACCGGGGACCGGGGATTGAGTCCCGGCCCCACCCGTGTGGACCCATGTGCTGAACTGGGGAGCTCTCCCAGTTCATTTCTCTCTCTCTCTATCTCTCTCTCTCTCTCTCTGTCAAAAAATAAACAAATTTAAAAGAAGATAAAGGCTTTATAACCTCTTGGTTCCTCATCCAAGCCTTTCCTGAAATAGATTCTCAGTGCTGATCTGTCCCTCCACCTGATAGTCAGAAACCAGAACTCTGCAGTATCTTGGTTTATCTCCATTGTCCACATGCTGGCAGTATTTACATCTTGGTTGAAGCAGTAAAAGTATACCAACATCAGAAATGTTCCAGCATCTTTAAAGAAAACTGCCTCCCCACAGCAACCCCATGTCTGAGCGTCCTCCTGTGGCTGACTGGATTACAGTTCATATACTGCCGCTTTCTGAGGGCGTATTATTGTCCTTTCCCACTGACATTAGGCTTGGCCATGTGACCCACCATACTCCTCCAAGTAGGATTATATATCGTGCCCTATTGTGCACAGGGTGGTCACATGATTTGCCTGGACCAATGCCATGAGAGTAGACGCTTTAAGAGCCTGGTTGTGGTTTCCCCCTGCCAGACACCAGCACTGGTCTAGATGCAGGTTGCTCTGTCAACCTGGCTCCCAAAGTGAAAAGGACATGAAATAGAATTGAAAGTGACTGCAATAAACACAAGTGAAAAATAAATCCTTGCTGCTATCATGAGATTAGGTGGTCATTTACTATTGCAGCCTAACCTAACCTATCTTTATAGTATATCTTCACATTCTATGTGAACCCTGATTGCCCCTATGTCTTTGACTTGGAGCAGTCTGGACATTCACTAGACTCTCTAAAGAGAGTCCTGAAGGGGAGGAAGAGGAAGGTGGGATATACTACAAGGGTAGTTGTATGATGGGACTCTATGCTAGTCTCCATCACCCACATAACTAACAGTGCAATCTGCCCACGGAGCCAGCAATCTCCTGTCACCATGCCTTGTTCCCAGTGCGGGAACTCTGAGCCCGCTAGGTGTGTGATGGGAAGCCCAGGAATGCAGCCAATTGGCAAAAGTGTGAAAAATGGGGTTAAAGTGGATGCGTGAGCTTATAGCTGGAGATGCCGAAGCCAAGCTAGACACTGTTCCAGAAAGCAACAGTCAGATGTCAGGAACCACACACCTGGAGAGACCAGAAGAAGAAACATGAACATATGGAGCCTAGAGATCAAATAAGGAAAGTTCTTTATGGAACATCTGCGTGTTTCTGGCTTGGTTTTATGGACCTGGAAAAGAGTATGAGCCAAGGAAAGGTTTATCTGAGCCATTTCCAAGTTTTCCTTGGCTGGAATAGCCTTGCAAAACCTGAGAGCAGAGATAGTCAACTCAGGCTAGCAGACACTTCACTGAACTAAGAACTTCCCATGTGTATTGAAGGGGAGGCAGTTTCACAGCATCTCTTTCTAAATAAAATAATTTATCTGGGAGATAAATATGAGAGTGAGCACCTATGAGTAGGTTAACAAGACATACTATTTTAAATGGGACAGAAAACAATAGTACTGCCCCATTTCAAATGGTATATATGGTCAGCCTACTGACACCTTGAATTCAGCGCAGTGACACTAGGCTGACCATATGTACCATTTGAAACAGGACAGTACCGCTGTTTTCTGTCCCATTTAAAACAATATGTCTGGTCAGCCAATTTATAAGGCACTATGAAAATCAAATTTTACCCTTGTAAGATGAATGCATAATTCTCAGTTCACAAAAAGAAACAAAAAAACAAAAAAACCTGACTATGCAAATGTAAGGCAAAAAGAAAATCTCAATACAGGTAAAACATCAGCTATTGTACATAATTTAATCATATTATTATATAATAGGTTAAAATATAATTTTTAATGTGTTTAGTAGCAATTAATACTACTGTATTTGTCTAGATATCTGTCCAAAAGGATTCCTTAGAGAACAAAACGTATTCTGTCTCTTTCATCAGAATGTGCTTATAACACATGCTGTTGAAAGTGTAGTAAGAGGCAATTTCCAAGCTAATAATGACTGTAAATCGTACAGCCACACTGGAAGACAATTCTGAAATATTTTTTGAGTGTTTAAAATATTCATATCTTTAGAACAGTATATTTACATCTAGAAATCTATTATAATAAAATAATCATAATACAAAGATTTATATACTAAAATGTAGCAAATAATATTCAACAACAGGGCTGTGATTAAATAAATGATACATAAAAAACATAATACATCCATCAAATACAATTATGAATGCTTTCAATTATGTAGGTAAATGCTTACCAAAAAAGGCATAATGTGAAACGGTATTTTTAGTGTATTCTCAATATTTAAGAACATGTGCATACAGATTGAAAAATTATCCTAAAGTATTTAACAGTAATTGTTTCTACACTGTAGTATTATGAGTGATTATTACTTCCTTCTTAATACATTCTTGTATTCACTAAAATTTCTACAATAATATATTATTACATTTTCCACAAAAATCTTTCAGAAAAAATATTCCTAAATAATACTAGAGGGAGGAGGTGGGTGGGAGAGATGGGTGGGGAGGAGTAGGGAGGGGGAATCAAATATATGGTGATGGAAAGTGAGCTGATTCTGGGTGGTAAGCACATAATGCAATGCATAAACAATGTAATGTAGAATTGTAAACCTGGAAACAATGTAATCTATATCAATTAATGTCATCCCAATAAATTTAACAAAAATAAATAAATAAGTAATGCTAGACGGTAATTCAAGGATATAGTAATATACTAATTTTAACATAATAATGAATGTGGTGATAGATATGTTAACTAATTTTATTGTGGTAATAATTTCACAATATATGTGTATCAAATCACCTTGTACACCTTAAACTTACACAATGTTATATGTCAATTATATCTCAATAAAGCTGGAAAACATTAAAATAATGACATTACAAATCAATTTATAAAAACTCAAAACAACACTCAGAAAAAAATTTATACTTTGAGCATACAGCAATAAAAACAAATATTACTACATACACACATAAAATATAAATGAATTTTATTTATAAATGTATAGACATGTACATTTATAATAAAGATTACCACTTAGGGGGAAATACATTAAAAGAACATAATGCCATAATCAAGTAGAGTTTACTCAGAATTTAAGGATGTTTTAATACAATGAAAACCATTAATATTAATATAATCACATTAGGTGATTTAAATGATAAAAATTCTATGATTATATCAAAAGATACCAATTCCTATTAGAAGTTTCTAACAAACTATAGATGTCATTTCTCTTATTAAATAGAGAATATTTGTTTAAAATGAACAATTAACTATAGTTAATGAAAAATTATTAAAAGACTTTTTATCATAATTTTATTTAACACAAAAAATAGAAATACATAGGAAAGGCATATAGTTTTGCAGCTATGATTTATATTTTTAAAAAGCAAGTAGACCTTCTAACACTGTAGAACAAAGGCAATTCACTAAAAGACAACTATTTTAAAAATTAATAGCAATATAATGATGGAAATTCTTATACTGAGTAGCATCGCAGGTGTATTTATTCCAGAAATAATTAATGTACTAAGGGCTAGATAATACCTACACAAAAACAAGAACAAATTATAAAGAAATCATGAAACACATCAATAATGGAGAGAGTTAATACCTTGATGGAAAGAATCAGTACCATGAACATAAGTCTTAAAGCCAGTTTGTCCAATCCACGATCCATGGGCCGCATGTAGCCCAGGACTGCTTTGAATGTGGCCCAACACAAATTTGTAAACTTTCTTAAAACATCATGAGATTTTTTAGCTCATCAGCTATCACTAGTGTTAGTGTACTTTATGTGTGGCCCAAAACAATTCTTCTTCCAATGTGGACCAGGGAAGCCAAGTCTGGGCACCCGTCTTAAAGTGTTCATTTCAGACCTACGCAATTCAAATGGAAGCATCAAAAAGATATTTATCTTATACAACACATTCCTTAGGGAAAAAAAGGATTTCTTTGAATATTTAAAAAAATATATGTGGGTTAGGGTTATCACTTTGTGAGGGAATAGGTGTCTGATCATTATGTTGTTTTGTATAACTGAAACTAATTTAAAAAAAAGAACAATGAAGACAAATATGCTGCTCATTCGATGAATTCAAATGCAGAGTTTAATTCGTTACATGGCAAAAAAATTTAACTACCAAGTGTCAGAATTACCAAGAAGAATAAATAATGTTTTTGCTCAGAGCTAGGGAATAAAAACAAAAGGCACTGCAATATGATGTAGTAAGTGCTATGCTTTGAAAACTCTTGGGATCAGAAAACATTAAACTGGCATTTTAAAGACTAATCTTGCCAGGTCTGGAGACAGGAAGGAGTGGCACTTAGAGAAAGTACTTGACAAAGCAGAGTCGCAAGATACAATTGGCACATGCCAAAATTTGCAAGTACGTCAGTACACCAATTAAAAGTCAGTATTTAAAAATTCAGAAATTTCTCAGAAAAATTTGGATTTCTTGCTTTTTCTGTCAAATTGAACAATATGACAAACCAGGCGCCCACATGCCCACATAAATCAAGAGGCAGTTGCCCCCTTTAGAGGGGACAATTTACCATAGCACTTCCTCTTTTCCCCCATTCCTCTTATGTGTAGCTCACTTCATCCATTAACTCACCTTTTTGGTCCCTGTAGCCATCTGAGTTTATGACCCCTACCTTACATGATGGGGATCAATGAAAGTTATGGCAGCGAAAAGCAGTATGATTAGGTCTGGATTTCAAACAATCAACCAGACAGCAGAATGGAAGGCAGAGGGAGAAAAAGGTGGTGAGGAAATCAATTAAATCCACAAAAGCCTATTATATTAAAAACTAAAATGGGCTACCAGCATCTCCCACAAAACAAGACATGAAAACCACGAAGTTCTGCATCTGTAGAATAAGTGCATGAGGTGATAAAGGTTTGAAACAGGCAGGGTGCAGGAAATGGAAACAAAGGGGCAGAGACAAATAAATATTTGAGAGATTTTTGACGGGGGAAAAGTCTGCAATACTAGGTAACCTATTTGACACAGGGAAGAAAGAAGAGGAGAAAAGAAGAGGAGAAAGAAGAGTATAGGACAGTTTGCAGGTTTTGGGCTTATGTCACTAGTTGGTTGACACTCCAAAGTAAAGAAACAAAAAGAGGAAAAAATCTGAGAAAAGTTCATCATTCAATTTAGGATTAGTTGAGTTTGTGGAGTCTAGAGATGTGCACCTTCATCTCATAAGCCCCAATAATTGGCCAAGAAAAACTTATCTCCAAGTCTAACGTGGTAACTCTCTCTAATCATCTGATGAAAATAAACAGGTATGATTATATAAAATATTTTTCATAATGAATACCAACAGAATTAAGATTGAACCAGAATATTATAGAATTGAATAAAATATTGCAACAAAGATTATAGAGGGTCAATAATTTCATATATAAAAGCATAATTATAAGATACATAAAAAGAACAATAATATAAAAGTCTAGAAAGTCAATATAAATGATATGCGTTTATGCACTACACTGTTTCCATTAAGGTTTTAAGATGGCTTATAATAAAAATATACATACTAAGAGGATAAAATGTAAATAATGATGATAAAACATAAAAATATATTTTTTTAAACTAGCACCAGGAGAAATCAAAACTAGGAAAAAGAAATGACATGCAGGATATAAGAGCTTTCAGAAATATTATTGCTGACAACCAAAGTGGAAAGGTTAATAGAAGTTGCACAACTCCTACTATCCATTAGGAGAAAACACAGCAATTTATCCCTTTTCAAAGGACATATTTTGCACAGCTTCCCCAATAGAAAAGATAGCATTTCATGACAGTTTTTCTAAAGTAAATAAATTTAGCTGTATGAGAAACTCACTACCTTGTCCCTACTATTTCTCAAATGTTATGTTATTGTAGGACAGTTCAATATTAAAACAAAACAAAAAACTTTACACACTGACATTTGGGGATATTACTACAGCAAATAGGGAAAGGATTTTATAAAGCTGCTTCTCTGTGACACGGTTTGATGAAAACAAAGAACAAAACATCTAAATGTAACTGGATGAAGGCAGTGGGTGGGTAGGGGAAGAGAGAGGGGAGGAAGGGGACAATCAACATGAAATGGGCGAGGTATATAGATTTCTGATGGTCCACTCGGATCCATAAAAGAATGGATACAACTTCAAGGAATGGATGAACTACACATCCTTCAAACCACAGCAATTGAGCTTTGGTAAAAGTTTAGTAAGAGATGGAGAGTAGACAGAGTGAGGTAGAACTCTCCGGTGAGCACCCATAAGTTGTATACTCTCTGGTACTGGCTGAGGATGGATCCACAAAAGTTAAAGCACAGTATGGTTGACAATCTTTTATAAAAATTAAGAAGCCTAATTAAAGGCCATCCCACATCAGCACAGAGGAGGTAATTAGATGACCAAGTAATTAAAGGGCATGTACAAAATACACAACATAAAGACCTACAAAAAGCACAGAAAAATATTCACTTGCACATAAATTTAAAGAAATGCAAATCATAAGACAATATCATTTAGCAACTATAAACTGAGCAAAAGACTAACTTAAAAATTCAATACTGTGTGGATTTTAATTTTGAGCTATATTCAAAATTTGTTAGAATCACAATATCCCAGAATAAGGGAAACAGCTACATAAACTATGATATATTAGTGTATTTGTGCATAAAAATGATTTTGCATGATAAATGTGAACAAATATGGAAAGATGCTTCTGGAACAATAAGTGGGAAAAAAAACCAATATAAAGTTTATGTATTCTATGAATTCCACAATGTAAACTATATATATGGGTGTATAGACAAACATAAGCCTGAGTCACTGAGCAAGTCAGCAGTAACCTGCCTCTTTAAGAGCACGGGCCAGCCAGCCTGGGAAAGCTCTCAGGGACTGCAGGCAGAAACTGCCATCTCCAGGATTTGCCCTGCAATGACCCATCTGCACTCAGGTCTCCTTTCTTTGCCTGCTCAATGTCCAAACTCTTCCTCAACCACTCATCCCCCCCTAATTTTTTTTTTTAAGTGAGAGAAAGAGGGCCCAGAGCAGTCTCCAGAGCTGTACGTAATTAGTTGTGACATGGTTTCATTCCATACAGGTGGGTGTGGGGCCACACAGGGCAGGAATAGAACCAGAGCCTCCCACATGGAAGGGGAGAACCAGTTGCCCCACAGTTCGGCATATGAGTTTGCATAGGCCAGGGCCAGGAATCGAACCCTGGACCTCATGATTGCAAGGCAAGTGCTCAAACTGCTGAGCTATCCTGGCATCCCCACCATCCCAAAATATTATCCTCCCAATCTGACACTGTCCCCTTTTCCATCTTTAAGTCTCACATCACCCTGTGAGGTAGGTATTATTATGGCCATTATTAAGAAATTATTAAATAAATGGTTACAAATTAAAGCTCAACATAGTTTTGCTTTCAGACCTTCTGACCGGACGAGTCGCTTCTTACTGCACTGATGTCCTTACGGTTTACCTGCGCATGGCTTCTTGGCAGACTGGGCAGGGACAGAAACCAAGGGAAAAGCTTCTGCACCCCCTACTACGCATCCTCCTGGTTTCTCAAGGCCCTGTGAATGTACAGCAGGAGCTGGATTATCTTTAAAAAAGAAAAAAAAAGAAATATATGACGTTTCCTAAGACTTTTATCAGTTTGTTTTATTTTATGTTGGAGGCATCAGTCCAGGTAATCAGATCTCAAGACAAAACACCCAACACTCTGGATTTGGAGAGTTCATGCCTTATGGATTTAAAATATATGAGATATACACATATATACAAATACATTCAGCAAGAAGAAACTATTTCATAGTTAGGAGAGACCCGCTAAACAAGACCAGTTGACGATAATGACAGGCCCTATACGTACACAGAGCAGATGGTTCCTGCCACCCTTCAGCGTTCCTTAGACAGCCTCTGACTCAGGTATATGCAGAGCCCTCCCTACCCTCATACCACTCACTCATGCAGTCGGTCACAGCCATCCCAGCACAAGAAAACTCCATAGTAAAAGCTCAGAGACTCTGACTTGGGTGATTTGGTTTTCCCATCAACAATTCTTCTGAGTCCACTACCTACTGAAACTGATCTTCAGCTTTGTACAGGCTAATCTTAAAGAAAAAGTAACCTGAATACATTATAACTAAAAGAACATCAAAACATACTTGGTAGACTTAAAAAAAAAGAGAGACTATGCAATGATACAGGAAGATATTTATGATGTTGTCTAAAATGAAAATTGAAGATACTGAACTAATACATACTTTGACTACAACTGGACCAGTAACAAAACTGAAGGGCCTGCAATTAAGTGGTAACAATTACCATGAATTATGAATGGAGTCACATGCAATTTTTATTTCTACTCTACTATCCAAAAATTTCTGTAAGGTGGTTAAAATTTCCTAACAATTAAAAAAGAAAAAAAGAGAAAAAAAAAACAGGGAAAGCCGGGATGGCTCAGTGGGTTAGGCGCTCACTTTGCAGCCCCGGGGACCAAGGATCGAATCCCGGCCCTGGCCCGTGCAGACCCACATGCTGAACTGGGGAGTGCCCCCAGTTCAGTTCTCACCGGGGCGAGACCCCGGCCCAGTTCTTGCCCTGTGCAGCCCCGCTCACCTGTGGAATGAAACTATGTGGAAAAACCAGTGATGTACAACTATGATGTACAACTGTTCTGGGCTCTCCCCATTCTCTCTGTCTCTGACTCTGTATCTCTCTCTCCCACAGTCAAAAACAATAAATAAATCTTTAAAAACAAAACAAAAACAAAAAACAAAAAAAACCAAACTTTAATAAAAAAAGCCATTCTTACATTATCCTTTCCTTTCTAGTCACTGGCCCATCTCCCTTCTCTCTTTTCCCAATGAAGCTACCAAGACTGGCCCAGGGAAGCTGGGATGGCTCAGCGGGTTAAGCACTCATTTGCAGCCCCGGAGACTGAGGATCAAATCCTGGCCCTGGCCCATGCAGACCCATATGCTGAACTGGGGTGTGCCCCCAGTTCAGTTCTTGCTGGGGCCTATGCGTGAGGCTCCCAGCTCAGTTCCTACCCTGCGCAGCCCCGCGCCCACCTGTGAAGTGAAACTATATGGAAAACTAATGCTGTCAACTATGGAGACTGCTCTGGACCCTCCCCCTTCTCTCTGTCTCTGTCAAAAAACAATAAAAATAAATCTTAAAAAAAAAAAGACTGGTCCACCTGCTTCCTGACCCTCAACTTACCAACTACAGTGACACCATGGAATCCAAATGCCCCAAAATTTGAACAACTTGGAATCCAAACAAAAAAAATTAAGCAAATTTTGCCTCGGAATCCAAACGTTGCTTTGGAATCCAAATGCCAACACATTGTTCATATGACACGTATTGACTGTAGAGCCCATAGCTTTATCCAAACGCCCACTTTTCTTGGAACTTGAACATTTTGGAACTTGAACAGGGTTCTGGGATGGATTAAGTTCGAATTCCAAAGCATCACTGTACACTGTTGAAACACTTGGGCAGGTGCAGCTGTGCAGAAAATAAACTCCATCCTTCCCTATGATACAGAAGCTCAGCTATGTATCATAAAATGTTGTCGATCCTAAGCTTCCCCAAGGATAAAGCACTTAACACATGAAGTGCCTTCTTCCTAGCCTCACTTTCAAGTCTAAATTAACATCATTGATAGTGCTCAGGTTGTCCTCTGATAGTCTCACCTTTATTTTCAAGCATCTTGTGCAGTTTCGTGTGCCTGTAGGTAGAGATTATCTGAAAATTAACGACACTGGGGATATTCAGTCCCTGGTCCTGCAGCAGATTCAGGGCTGTCGCGTGGATGAGCTGATGGGACCGTTTGCATCTCTGAAGCCTGCACTCTCCCCTGACAAAGGACTTGCACACATGAAACTTGTTGCATTTGTCCTTGAGGTTGCAATAGCCATACAGTGCTTCACCTTTGTTATAGAGTAAACAGACCTAGGAGAGAAATCAGGCAATACTGAAAACACTGGTTTTCACTGCATCTTTTAAGACAACAAACGACAACTTCTCTAAATGGCAACTTCTGATCATCAGTAGCTGTTAAAATCACAGGATGAAAGGTGGGTGGGCATTGTTATAGTACCCTCTCCCAGATGTCCCCCAGCTGTTACAGCACAGCTGCCTCTCTGGCTTTGACCCTCAAGATGACCTGCCCTCCTCGCCCAAAGCCTGCAGCAAGTGAGTGAATTCCAAGCAGATATCAAAGGCTGGGCCCCTTACCTCAGAGCTGGAACAATCCTTCAGTGTAATTTCAGCTCGGGCACCACACCATGAAATAAAGTCAAGGCCAGACTTGACCTTGCTTATAGCTTTTCCTTCCCTACAACCTGCTTCCCTCTGTTACACCTTACAGAGGTTTTACCAGGAGCCTTCCTTTAAGAAATCACACACTCCTACATCCACATCAGGTTCTGTCTCCAGGGAAACCAACTTAGGTAGTGTGATAATTTATCAACCAGACAAGGGCATTTTTTTTAGGGGGCATTATTAATAATTACACTGGAACAACTAATGTAAACTGGGTCTCTCTCAGGCAAACCAAGACCCTCCTGATGGGGAACTTTATAATGATGGGTCAGGCTGTCAAACCTGACACCACTAATCAATCTTAACCTCACAAACAAAACCCAAAAATGACCGGACATTGTGTAGTTTCTGGCAATATGGTTGGAATGTTTCTAGCTCATGACATACCAAACCTGGCTTGCAAGCTTGAATAAACAAGAAAATAGATGGATGCCAAGAAGGAATATCTTGGCTCCTAAAGCTGACTTCTTCCGTGTACAATCTCTGCTGCCTTGAGAACGGCCTCTGCCATTTGAACCAATGGCTCCAGCCTGTGACTTTCTTTCTTCTAGACCAGCAGTGTCCAAACTTTTGGCTTCCCTAGCTAAAACTAATGATAGTCGATAAGCCAAAAAAAACAAAAACAAAAAAACAGGCTGCAAGAAAATCTCATAATGTTTTATGAATTTGTGTCGGGCCACATTCAAAGCTGTCGTGGGCTGCAGGTTGGACATGCCTGTTCTAAACCCTGCAATACCTCAGGAATTAAAATAAGACCAGAGTCATGAACTACGCTCTATTTTCCCATCATCCTCCCTTCTTCTCACCCCTCTTCTAACAACTTGGGAGTGTATCTGTGAGAGAATCATTGTGCCACATTAGAAAACTCTACTTTTAATTGATGGTCGCTCATAAAATTTTCTTTTGAGATTCCAATTTATTTTTAAAAATTCTTTGTGTCTAAACAAATACAAACATACTAATTTCACCATTATAGCAGTTACAATGGGTACTTTTTAAGAATTTGGAACTAAATCATGTTGTTTTTGAGCAATTAAATTTAATATCTAAAGACCCAAAAAAAGTAAATAGGAGAATACTTATCACAAATGTGACCAAAAAAGAAATCTGTATCATTGAAGACATCTTCTAAACTGACAGGAAAAGATAAATGCCTCAATAGAAAAATATGCAAAAGCATAAACAGACAATTCATAAAACACAGACCTAAATTCAAATGTGTTATTTATTATGTGACCTTGGGCAAGTTATTTAATCTGAAACTCAGTTTCCTCACCTGTAAAACGGGGGAAGATTATTAATGAGCTAAAGTATATAAATTGCTAAGTATGCAGTAAGCACTCAAAAAACCAGTAGGCATTATTACTTCTATACCACACAGGTCCCTCAGTCCCTGTGAATCAAAGCCCAGTAAAATCACAGATTCCAGAAAGGTCAGCACCCCACCCCACCCCACCGTGACAGACCTTAGGCTGTCCTCTGTAAGCAGACTTCTGATAATTCCTCCTGGCTTCTTTCACCAGGCAGACAATAGGAAGGTGACACCATGGTGACTCACCTCTGGTAAAAGGCAGGGGTCGTTCTGTAAAAGCAGAATCCGAAGCTGGGCCTCGTTGAGGCCAAAAATCCCATGGTTTTTCAGAACTTGGATGTTGACAGGTGTGTGGATATCATGGGAAAGGGTACAAGTAGACCTAGAACACAAAGCGCTAGGTCAGAGGGCCAGATGAAGAAGGGACCAGCCTGTCAAATTCCTTGCCTTAGGTAGGGCTGCTTTCAACTTGCATGTGAAATTAAACAATTTGCCATGAACTCACAGATAGTAGAGCCTACTGCTAAGCTCTGATAATAAGAATGCTGGGTTGAAGCAACTCCCCTCCCAGGGTTTTCATTTTAAAGATTTATTTTTTTTTATTGTTTTTTGACAGAGAGATACAAAGACAGACAGAGAGAAGGGGGAGGGCCCAGAACATTCTCCATAGCTGCACATCATTCGTTTTTCCACATAGTTTCATTCCACAGGTGGGTGCGGGGCTGCACAGGGCAGGAACTGGGCCGGGGTCTCACCCTGGTGAGAACTGAACCGGGGGGCACTCCCCAGTTCAGCACATGGGTCCACACGGGCCAGGGCCGGGATTCGATCCTCAGTCCCCAGGGCTGCAAAGTGAGCGCTTAACCCACTGGGCCATCCCGGTTTCACCCAGGGTTTTCATTTTAAATGAGGATGCTTTAAAGGCAATGATACCCCTCCTCACAGTCACCTGCCTTGACTGAAGGTGTCCACCTGTTCTGTAGGTGACAGCTGACCACCCCCACAGTCCACCAACGTTCAAAAGAAGCGTGCCCCCAGCCCCTGTTTGGGGAGTTTGTGTAAACCCAGGAAGACTGGACTCAGAGGCAGCCTCAGACGACTTCTCCCGAATCATCCACCGCTGTTTCCTTGAGGGTCAGACCAGGCCGTGCTTTCTAAACCTAAGCGAGCACAGGCTGGCTTCTGTAAAACTTTATGTGGGGAGAGGCCATCAATCTCTGCACAAAGGGTCCATGGATCTGATGCCCCACAAAGGGCCACTGGAACGCACGAACTCTCAAAGTGCCACTCCTGATTCATCCCGGCCGTGTTGTGGACGGTCCGGGGGTTCGGTCCAGTTTCTTTAAGGCGAGAGGCCACTAAGTAATCCAAACTGCGCCGACTCTCCCCTCATGCCGCACGGGAGCAGGGGAAGCCTCCCCGCCCCCCGAGGACCCCGCGGGGCCCTTTCCCGAGGCCGCCCTTCCGCCCTTCCGCAGGGGGTCGCTGGCACCGGGCGAATAACCTGTTTTCTCGTTTCTCTCGGGTCCCGCTCCCAGCGGAGCGGGTCAGGCCCGCGCGCCGGGATAGCGCCGCCGCCCGGGGCCCAGGAGGACGCCCGCCGCCCGCCGCCCGCCGCCCCAGCCCCCGCCGCCTCACCAGCAGTCGCGGTTCGGACACTTGCCCAACATGTGGCGGCGACAGAGGTGCAGCTGGTCGCAGGCCTGGCACTCGCCGCGCTGGTAGCGGGCGCAGAGGCGCGCGGAGGACACGGCCACCACCCTCCAGGCCGCCGGGCCGCCGCCCGCACCCGCGCCGCCCGCTGCAGCCTCGGCCTCGGCGTCCCCGGCTCCCTCCTGCGTCTGCACCTCCTGCAGCAGGAAGCGGTCGGGCCCGGCCTGGCCCAGCACGTCCCGGAGCCGGGCCTCCGAGAGCTCCACGTGGGCGCGCAGGTCCTGCAGGCGCATGCGGCCGCCGTGCGCGCACAGCACCTTGGTGAGGAAGGAGCACACCGTGGGCTCCGCCATGGCCGCGGCCCGCTCCCTGCGCCGCCAGCACGGAAATTCGAGGCGGGCCGACTCCTCCCAGTCACGTCCACGATCTCAAACCGAGACCCCGGGGCGGGCTGGGGGAGGGCGGGCGGCTGCGGGCCGGCCCCCGCTGCGCGCGCCGCGAGCAGGCACCGTAGGTACCGTATTTACGGAGCGCCGGCTCCGCGCCAGGCAGGTCAGGGGGCGTCCTTGCCCGAGCAGCCTGCATAGTGGGGGGGTCACAGCACGCAAACAAATGAGGACTTGAGGGCCTCGTAAGGGCTGCAAAGAAGATGAAAGAGGTAATATGAGTTAAACAAAAAATGTTAACTTGGGGAAGCCGGGATGGCTCAGTGGGTTAGGCGCTCACTTTGCAGCCCCGGGGACCGAGGATCGAATCCTGCGCGCGCCCCCCCCCCCCTTGCGGACCCACATGCTGAACTGGGGAGTGCCCCCAGTTCGATTCTCACTGGGGTGAGACCCCGGCCCAGTTCCTGCCCTGTGCAGCCCCGCCCACCTGTGGAATGAAACTATGTGAAAAGACCAATTATGTGCAACTATGGAGACTGTTCTGGCCCTTCCCCTTCTCTGTCTCTGATTCTATCTGTCAAAAACAATAAATAAATCTTTAAAAAAAACAACTTTCGCGGCTGAAAGTCTTTTTAAAAGCAAGGGTTTATTATTAGGCCATTGCTAGGGGTGGGGGCAGAGGAACAAAAACAAAAACTGGTCTAGCAGCATGGCTAGGTAGGAAGACATGTCTGGTCCTGGAGTTTTGCAGGTGTTTTTCTACATGAGGTAGCGGGGAGAAAAAGGTAAGCCGGTATGAAAGGATTCGCTATAGACACCCAGGACGCGTGAAGCGGGGCTAGTTGCAAGGGAGAAGTGTGGGCTCCTTGGATTAGCTGAGGGCAGCAGGTTGGAAAATTCACCTACAAATAAGCGGAGGCTCCTGGCGCCTGGCTACATTTTCTTTGGGATAATAGGGGCAATAGCCACCTGGAAATTAGGCCTAAATTCCAACAGATATACGCAGTGTGCTAAGGGAAAAAATACAATAAATGTTTAAATTAAAAATTTGTGTTACAGTAAAAGACACTGCTGTTAATCCCCCTCAAAACACTTCCCCTCCCTTGGGACACATTTTTTCCATCATCCTTGCCACTTTTCAAGCAGTTCTGTACATCCTGTTACTTGGGTGCCTTCAGTTGTGTTGTCGTTGCTGCCTTGACATCTGGAATCAATTCAAAACATTTACCTTTCATGGTCATTTTGACTTTGGAGAAGAGCCAGAAGTCACACAATGCCAGATCTGGTGAACAAGGTGGATGAGGACACTGTAATGTTTTTATTTGACAGACATTGCCATGCCAAAGGCGATGTGTGACACAGCATTGCCATGATGGAGGATGAAACCGTTTGCCCACTTGCCAGACACTCATGAAGGAGGACTTCCAGAACTGCTTCAGAAAGTGGCAAGAATCACAGGATACGTGTAGGCGGAGCAGACATACCATTTAAAATGGGACAGAAAACAGTACTGTCCCATTTCAAATGGTACGTAGGGTCAGCCTAGTCTCACTGGGCTAAATTCAAGGTGTTGAGTAAGCTGACCATACGGACCATTTGAAATGAGACAGTACTGTTTTCAGTCCTGTTTAAAACAGTACGTCTGGTCAGCCTACAGTGTGCTCAAAGCAAGGGAAGTGTTTTGAGGGGGATTAATGGCAATGTATCTTTTACCGTAATAAATTTATTTAAACATTCACCGTGGGGTTTTTTTTTATTATTTTTTTTTATTTTTTATTTTTTTTATTTTTTCTTTTCACCGTGGTTTTTATCACACCTTGTACAGAAATGTGAGCAATGCCTTTCAGAGCTGGTCCACAGTTATTAACAGATTAACTGTTCCCTTTCATGCTCTGTAGCTGTAATTCGTTTTTATAAAGATTTATTTTATTGTTTGAGAGAAGGTGAGAGAGAAGTGGGGAGGGCCCAAAGCAGTCTCCACAGTTGTACATCATTAATTGTGACATGTTTTCATTCCACACAGGTGGATGTGCGGCTGCACGGGGCGGGAACCGAACTGGGGGCCTCCCGCATGAGGCGAGAACCTTTTCAATAGGACTAGGCAGTTACCAGTTGTGCTGCAGTTCCACGTATGGGTTTGCACAGTCCAGTGCCAGGATTCGATCCCTAGATCTCCCTGGTTGAAAGGCAAGTGCTCAACCTGCTGAGCTATCCCAGCATACCCATAATTTTAATTTAGAACATCACAGAATTTATTTATTTATTTTGGTCATGTGGTAGAAGATGCAAGACTGGGTAGCCTTAGGTAGGTGGTAGGGGAAGATCTCTGAGGAGATAGCCAGTAGCCACAAGTGGCTGTTGAACACTTGAAATGTAACCAGCCCAAACTGAGATGAAATGGGTGAAATACAATGTATGTCAAAGATTTGGAATGAAAAATACCTCAATAACTAAATCATGTTAAAATGATATTAAAATACGATTTCATTTGCTTCTTTGACTTCTCTAATGTATATCTATGAGAAGATTGTAAATCACAATTTGGCTCACATTATATTTCTGTTAGACAACAAGGTCTAGATCTGTACGTTAACTAATTAGCTACTGGTAGTCATATTGTCCAACACCATGCTCATTTAGTGAACATTTGGTGAGCCAACTGCTAATGGAAGTGACAGAGTACAACGATGAGTAAGACATAATCAAGGAACTCAACCAGCCTACTTGATATCTTAAGAGTGGTTGTGAGGATGGAGTGAATTAATGTCATGAAGAAGCTAGAAGGTGACTGCCAGAATACCTTCTCTGTCATGTTACAAGTCTGGACTTACTGAGGACTATGGGAAGCCACTCAAGAAATTTCATTTGGGGAATGACATGAACCCTCTGCTTAGAATTCCTTCCCCTGACCTAGATGGCTCCTTTTTATCTTTCAACTCTGACCTTAAATGTTTTCTCTTCAGCAAGGCCTTTCCTCACCTCCCAATCTAAAGTACCCACTTGAGCTCTGCACTGATATTTTCTTTATTTATACATTTGTATCTTTCGAATTCAAGTGCATGAAAGCAGGAACCTCATCTGTCTTATTGCTGTATCCCCAAACTTAAAACAGTGCCTAGCCATACTGCAGGATAGGCATTTTAGAAAGATCCCTGGAAGCAATAAGAATGGATTTCTAGAAAAAGCAAGACAGAATAACAGAAGAAAAACCGGATTTGATGTCAATTTTTATTGTCCCGAGTTTGCAACAGACAATCCAAGATAAGATGTTTAGTAGGAAGTTGTATTATACAGTAGACTCCCAGTTAACTGGCATCCATGGGGATTGGTAGATGCTAGATAAAGGTAAATAGACTCTCCGTGAATCAGCATTCCCAAGGAACCCGCTAAAAAATTTTGTGCCGGTTGCTTGAGTGCCAACAGCTAACAGAGTCTACTGTATATACAAGAGCTTCAGAAAGATGGAGGGGAATATAGATTTGAGTGACATCACAGTATTAGGTAATTGAAGCTGTGAGTTGATAAGCTCACTCAGCAAAAATGAAGGGTATGAAAAGCAGAGATGGGGAGGACCGCACTTTGGGGAATAGCACATTAAACATCTCTGAAACTTGAGAGCCTGCTGTGACAAAGTGAATCAACAAATAGAATAACTAGTTAGAAAAACTCAAACATCTGCTCATGTCTAGTTTGGTGGCATTTTCATGTATTTGACTATCTTGCTATGACAGCAGAGTTGTCTATACATTGTTTTGTTTACATGGAAGTCCAAATTAAATGGCAATTTTGCCTTCACTTTCATCAAATCTGTGGTACCATATAGGGATTTTCCTGGTCTCTCTCTCTCCATCCAAAGCTTTGTAATTAAAAAACAATGAGCAGAGAAGTAAAGGGCTTTTAAAGGAGTAACTGATAGGACAATTCTAATAACCATTTACTTTTAAAACTTAGTGCCTCCGCCTGACCCTGATCCCACCCCTGGAACCAGAGGAAGAAAAGTATTAGTAGGGGAAGCCAGGATGGCTCAGCAGATTAAGCACTTAATTTGCAGCCCCAGGGACCAAGGATCGAATCCCAGCCCTGCCCTGTGTGGACCCATATGCTGAACTAGGGTGTGATTCCCATGCGGGAGGCCCCCAGTTCAGTTCTCACCCCCGGTTTGGCCCCTGGTTTGAGGGGGCATGCCTCCCATGTGGGAGGTTCCCAGCCCGCTTCCCACCCTGCTCAGCCCCTCACACCTGTGTGGAATGAAACCATGTTGAAAACTGATGACCTACAACTATGGAGACTACTCTGGGCCCTCCCCCTTCTCCCTCTGTCAAAGACAATAAAATAAATCTTAAGAAGAAAAAGAAAAGTATTACAGCTTCCAGCTTCTCCCTCTCTAAGTCCCTAGCAAAGGACATGCCAGCGTGCCGTGGGCTTCTCCCTCACCAGCACCTTGCCTTTCCTTGTCAGTGTGCTCAAGGCTCCTTGGTCATTGAGTCCTGAAATGATAAAACTGGAAGAAACAAAACATATCTTTTATTCTTCACTGAATAAATTGGTGCCTGAAGTTGATTACTGTTTTGAAGATAACTAGAAATCAAGCAAATAAAGGCAGGCAGAGCAAAATTAATATTTCTTTCGTTTTATTAGATAGTCTCAAATTGAGCTTAAAGAAGAGCAAAAAATACAACCCAACTACGGAAATATAAATAGTTGAGCTTACTTTATTCAACAAAATTTATCCAATGTTATCAGCATATCAATCATTCAGCTAGGTATCAGATATGGCACAATGAATAAGACAAGTTAACTCGGCCCTCAAGGAGCTTACATTCTAATGCTGAAAGCAGATAACTTCAAGTTGAAGAGATGCTAAAAAATGAACAAAGCAAGCCACAAAGTTTTTTTTTTTTAATGGAGACTTGGGAGGCAACCATCTAATATAATCTATAGGACTCCTTATGAAGGTAACAAGCTAATCTCAAGATGTTAGATGCTAACTGAGTGAGTAGTTCTCACATATTTTTGGAAATGGATGGGTTGTTGGTTTCATAATAACCGAGGATTGTTACTGGCACTAAGTGGATGTAGCCAGAGATAACATGTCCTGCAGTGTATGGGTTAGCCCATACAACGAAGAATTATTATTCTGTACCTATACGACTTTCTAATGTCCTGCTGGACATTTATGTAGGACCTATAGCTCGACTGAGAAATATAATAAAATTTTTCCTCTTAAACAATCTATAATTTGTCTTGTCCTATTATCCTTATTTAAAATAAGGCAATTTCGCTCTTTCCCTTACCATATACAAATAAGGTATATGGTCTGTTATGACTTATACTAATATTGGTCTTCATTTCTAGTGTCACCCATACCTCTTATCTTTCACTTTCCTGTACTTCTTTACAGGAAGTAGCCTCTGTCGACTCTTAAATTCAAACCTATTCACTATAAGTAGGAGTAAATATCTATGTCATGATGTTGTGTAGCGTAATCATGCCTGAGCACTTATATATTGAAATGCAGTTTATTTTTATTACAAATTTCTTTCCTTCTGTTTCTCCATTACAACAGAGTTAGGACAGCAAATTGATTTTTTTTTTAAATGCATGTGTGAAAGCAGGTTGTATTATTTATGAATCATCTCAGGACAGCAAAGGGGATGTTACAAAATATCTGCTCTGTAGATCTGATTGGGTTTGTGGTTGTCACAACTGGGAATAGGGGTGGGCGCTACTGGCATTCAGAATGTGAGAGCCAAGTATGCTGAACATTTGGCAATACATTGGACAGCTTCTCACAGTAAGGAATTATTCTGCACCCTATACGAGTTTTGAATGTCTCACTAGACATTCATGTATCACCTACAGCTCGTCTGCAAAAGTATATTTCCTCTACTTAGACAATCTGTAGATTTTCTTGCATAGTATCTTTATTTCAATTAAGGCTATTTCTTTCTTGTAGAAATAAATATTATTCTATGCAAATAAGTTAGTGAATCACTAGTTTTCTTATGCTAATGTCCACTCATATCTCTGCTGTTTAATTTTCCCATACTTCTTTGTACAAAACAGCTTCTGATCTCCTACCTTCTAAGTTCAAATTTATTCATTGTAAGTAGGTGTAAACAGCTGACTACTTAATTCATTCTTTTATTATAGCCATGCCCAAGTTAATGTACCTTTTATTCCTCTTTTATCTTAATATTAATCTTATTTCATTTTCAATTTACTTCTAAAATTGTGTGTAGGCAGAATATATTACCACTGAATTGCATTTTGAGGCTAATAAAGTGGGTGTTACAAAGTATTTGTCACCAAAAAAAGGGAAGAGTGCTAGTTGAGAACCACAGAGCAAGGTGAAAAGGAATACCATAGAAATTAAAGAAAGCCAAAGTGGCTTGTGTGGAAGAAAATAAATGATAGAGGGCAGGGAAGGGAGAGATCATGTGGGACCATGATAATGATTTTGAACTTTTATTCTAAAGGCATGATGAGATCTGTGTTTTGGAAGTTTATTATTAAATACAAATTTAAAAAATATGACTATACTAGCTGTTAAGTAAAAAACAATTTAGACGTGGACAAAGCGGTATTTAAGAGGGGAAAAACTGGACTTGAGAATAGCTTAGATGCATAAGGGGAGAGAGAGGAAGGAGTCAAGGATGACTTCTAGATTTCTGTTTGAGCAGATGTGCGGATGGTGATATCCAACTAGAAATGTTTAATGGTCAGTCAGATAGTTTAATAAATTATATCTCGGCAACGTGAGGGTCAAGATCAGGAAATGAAAACTCCAAAAGTGGAAGCTACCGTGAAAAAAAAAAAAGTGAATGAGAACAATTATTTGTGGCAAGCCTCCCCAAAAATAACCCTATGCTAAAAAATCTCTACATATTCATCACTGGGGGAGCCCTTTAAGCCAACGAGCTGTGGCACACTCTATACACTGACAAAAAAGTCTGACTAATACAGTATCTCTAAGGCTAATTAATTTTTGTACCATGTCTGCTGGAAGGAACTATATAACAGGAGATTTTGGCAATTGGTATGGAATGTTGCAAAGGGGAAAGTTGAAAGGAAAAACCTGATTCAGAATAAGGAAGGAACTTCTGGTTCAGGCACTTCAACTGCTCTAAACTCTGTACTACAACTCCATACAATCCGCTATATTTAGAAAAAGAAGCCCCTTGCAGGTGCAAGGCCTGTCTGAGGCATTATACTCTTTGTTCTGATTCTGTGCTCACCAGGAAATGAACCTCGCCTCCTTAGAGGGCCCACCCTTCAATAGGAGGATGGCCCCGCTCCTCATTGGTGAACCTCATCTGCCACAGCCACCGACTACAGTAGCCCTCTGGTTCATTAGCCCTGCATGTGTGACTCTGGTTACTGCAACTCAGCACTTCCTAAATACAGGCATTTCATGGAAGTCTGACCTGAAGATAAACCTGCTCTGGAATCATATTCATTAGGATATAATTGTCTACTTTGCCATAATTATACAAAGAACCCAAACGGGCCTTTTTAACCCCAGCTGGTTGCTTCTCTCTGAGCCATACTTGGCAGCTTTTTAAATTGAATTCCAGCGTCAACCTCAATGGAGTCCCCTAGATAAACGTAGAGATAACGAAATGTGAACCCCAAATCAGTTTTACCACTTATGTCTGTAATAGCATTTAAATTACCTTTCTCATTTTCTCCCATGTGTTCCTAAGCATTTCAGCTCAACTTTTCACAAACTTTCACTCAAGACTATACTGTCTTATGTCCTTATTTCAACAGGCATTTTTAGATTTCTCACATTTTCCAAATTAGTTTTCAATTTAACAAAAACAAAACCATGCCATACAGTAAACTAAAGGAGTAGTTCGAAGAGAAAGGTTGCTGCAATTACAGAAGTTTTAGAAATCAGTCTTTACCAGTTACAAGTACATTAACACAGCAGTTTCCAAACTTTATGACACATCTGAATCCTCGGGGGATTTAAAAAGAATAACAATGCCTGGCTTCCACCCCCAGAAACAGTGATTTAGTTGGAATGGGGTTCATCCTGGACATTGAGATTTTTAAGTTTCTAGTTGATCCAAATGTATAGCAAAGTTTGAGAACCACTCATCTAAGGCATTTGACAACTAAGCGACGAAATGTAAAACAGTATAACTATTATCCAGGGTAATCTGGCTCTGTAACTGAACAGAGTGTTTATGGCATCCTTTCTGATGCTGTAGTCATCATTTCTAACTGATCACACAGGCTTTGTCTGCATCGGTATATTCAATCACATATGCTGGGTAAATCTGATCTTTCTGAAAGATGACAAAGATGGAGGGATTAAACCTTAAATCCACACAGCTGTCGTATGGTGGAGGAGGGCTCATGAAACTCCTATGTCCTACAGCATAATCTCCAAGCAGGACTCGAGCTACAAACATTACGATGTTTTTGGAATCATGCGGGCAATTTTTATGGGCATAGATGGCATCTTTGGCGAAGTAATTTCCTGGAAATAATCAGAAAAGAAAGGTTAATAATTATAAAAGAATATATGCAGTTTATAAGATTTTTACACATAATCATTTGATAGGCATTAGCTAAGCATAAGTCAACAATACCTTACTGATACTTACAAACTTTCCTTTGTACTTAAAAAAAGGTTTATTATATATGTAAACTTGAATATAGTGTATATCATCCCTACTGAAATAACAAACATTTGCTACTGTGTAGAGATCATAATTGTACGATGACCAAATGGCAATATCACAGTGGTCCAGTCCATACACTTCATACAGGGTGAGTTGAATTGTAACTGTTGAACCAAAGATATTCTAGCAGAGGCCATTAAATACTGAAAGGGACACAGGTCACTTACCACTGATGGGAAGGTCCTGGAAAATGCGAAAGGGAGAGATGTCACATGAACGAGCAATTAACCCTGGCAGAGATTGTCAAAGACAGTTGATATAGCATCCTCAGCTCTAAAACAACCTCTGATAATCACTGATGTTTCCATACTCATCAGATCAATGATTTCCTGACAAATTAAAATTTCCTATTTTTATCATTTCCAGCTGCCTTCCTGACCTTTTAAAGCAATTGAGTATATATTGCAAATTCTGATTTTCTATGCAAAAATTAATAAAATGAATTTGTTGTATTTATAGTAACAAATCTGTGTAATACTTTTTCACTTATTTTGGAAGGCAGCTATGCTCACCACTATACCAACACCTCTTTTTTTTCACTTATTTTGTTTGTTCAACTATATTTAGAATAAAAAATGAAAGTCTATCTATACTGACCATTTCCAGTCATGCTCACCTTCCCAAACACAGTTACCAGCTTAGTGGGAAGAAATGCTCTCACATCAGTGTCTATGCATTTACATACATATATGCACATATACTCTGACGTGGTTTTATTTTCATTTATTTGTTCATAAATATGTCTGTCATACTATATGAATTGCCCTGCAACCTTCTTTTTCCTTTAAGCCTAGAAATCTTGCTATGTCAGTAGGTCTACGACCACCTCATTCTTTTTTTTTTTTTTATATATATATTTATTTATTTATTTATTTTTATTTTTGACAGAGAGAGAGAGAGAGAGACAGAGACAGAGAGAGAACTGAACTAGGGGAGCTCCCAGTTCAGCACATGGTTCAGCACGGGCCGGGGCCGGGATTCGATCCTCGGTCCCCAGCACTGCAAAGTGAGCGCTTAACCCACTGAACCATCCCGGCTTCCCCCACCTCATTCTTTTTAATGGCTGTATAGGATTCCATTGTATGGATGTATCATAATTTAATTCAACCACTCCCATATTGATGAAAACATACTTTTTTCTATCACCAAAAACTACTAAGTAAATATTTCTAAAACATCCTGGTACGTATGCCTTTGAGGCCCCATATGTAGGTAGTTCTATAGAACAGATTGCAACACTATAATGGCTGAGTCAAAGGAAATGAGTATATTTAATTTTGACATATATCGCAAATTGCCCTCCAAAAGTGATCTAAAATTTTTTGTTTTTGTTTTTTTGACCAAGAGAGAGACAGAGAGAGACAGAGAGAAGGGGGAGGGCCCAGAGCAGTCTCCACAGTTGTAGATCATGTTTTCAACATGGTTTTGTTCCACACAGGTGGGCGGGGGCCATGCAGGGTAGGAACTGGGCTGGGGGCCTCCCACATGGGAGACACACTCCCTTGAGCCAGGGGCTGAACTGCGGGCAGGGGCGGGGGGGGGGGGGAGGGCAAAAAATGAAGTGGGAGCTTCCCACATCAGAAGCACACCCCAGTTCAGCATATGGTCCACACCGGCTGGGGCCAGGAATCAATCCTCAGTCCCCAGTACTGCAAAGCAAGGACTCAACCCACTGAGCCACCCCCGCCTCCCCAGTCTAAAATTTTTAACACCAATAATGAAGAAAGTCCTATTTCCACATCCTTGCCAACAATGGTTATGATCTAGCCTTTTAATTTTTGTCAATGTACTAGGAAAAAGAAAAAAAAAATCTGATTTTAATATATATTTCCCTGAATACTGGTGACATCAAGCACCTTTTCATATGCTTATTGGTATCTTTCTTATATGCATTTTATCTGTACTGCTTTTTCATCTCTTTTTTCTCTATCATATTGTATGTCTTTTTCTTACTAACATGTGACCAAAACAAGCCTGTATTTGGGAGACAATAAGTCCATCAGGTTTTTTTCTTCAGTCTTTTATAAGATTTTATAGTGGGCCAGTAGATAACTAGAAAATGACCATGACACAAACAAAAATCATTAACCTACCACATTTCTACTTGGCCACCCACTCACTCCACCTCTGTCATTGCCACTGACTCTAGCTCCTCAGCTTTAATGGATCACCAATAGAAGGCTACTTCAGGTGGCTTTGCAGAGATGGACATAGGTCAGGAAAAGCCACAGCCAGAAGTGAGTAGTAGCGCTAGATAATGTAGTCAGCAGGTGAGGTACTACACAAGCATGTGAGAGACTCTTTGGTTCTTCCCCACCCATCACCCCACCGCCAAAAACAACAACAGAACAAAACAACAGCAAAACAGAAGACAGGAGCCAGGCTAAGGTACAGCAATCAAGTCCCAAGTCAGATGACCACTCTAATTTGGGCACTTCAGGTTAAGGTGAGCTCATTTTCTCTCCATTACTGTGAAAGCATTCTGGTTAATACAAAACCATCACATGTCCCTCATAAGAGAAGCGTGTGTAGATCTGAGTTATGACTCTACAAGCTAGGGTTCTCTATGCGAGCACAAACCTTTTCCATATTTGGTTTCAGGAGTTCCATGCACGTTCCAGTCAAAATTATTCGCACAGATAAAATCCACGTGGGCACGGCTTGTTGCACAAAAGAGCATTGTCTCCTTGTTCTTCTTCATGTTCATTTTTTTCCTAATACAGGAAATGTGATAGTTAACACTGAGAACATTCCTCTCCCACTCTGGTTAATAACATGAATCCCAACTACAGTCTAATTGTCTTAAGATTTTATTTCATCAGCATTCAAAATGGAGCCCCTAACATTAAGGCAATGCCTATAAAAAAATTATGAAAACTTTGAAGAGACAGACATAGGAAATCTTTGAATTGTAAACCTAAAGCTTAAAGACAGAAACTCAAATTTATACAATGAAAACTAAAGAGATTGAAGAAATTGCTGACTAATAAAAGAAATATAAAAAAGGGAATATAAATCTGAAAGGCTAGATCTTAACATATCCTTTCAAATTTTATGTAAGTAAGGAAACTTGATCATGTGGTACCAACCTTTTGAAATTATTCAAGAGCTCTGTGTTTCTGACCATCTTTATCTTTTCAATCTTGACATTTTTCATGGTTGCTTTAAATAGCTCACTTATTTTGGCATATTCTGGATGGTTGTTACTGATCTCTAACAACTAAAAAAAGAATTAAAAATATAAAAATGAGAAACAGGAAACATCTGAAGCACAGTCTATTCAGGCTGACTTATGGCTAACAAAGCATTAGAGCTAATAACTAAGGGAGCCCCCCCAACCGTGATCTGGCAAGTTACTTGCCTAAAGCCAGTGCAGGGGCAGAGGTATTGGAGGTGCCCGTGGAGCCCGAGCAAAGTGGCCTGCACCCCAAAGTGGAGCATGATGTGGAGACTGAGCAATATGGAAGTCTTGCCCCCAGCAGGCTCGTCTGTAACAAGGTCTGGCATAGTTTGTGATGTTGGGAGCCAGTGTGGAGCCCGAACGGAAAGGTTTCGGGGGGCCTCGAGTGGCAAAGCCTCGGTTCCCTGGGCCTATTGGGAGGGACCACCCTGGGGCCTTGATGGCAAATGGCCCCTGCTTTCATCTCCTTCAGTTTATCAGCTTCGCAGGAAGGCAGGCTGACAGATGCTGATAGATTTGGAGCCCAGGATCTACATATCAAAGCCTTTACTGGAAGGGGCTGTTATCTCCTGTAAAAATCTGTTTACACTGTGCTTTGCTCTGCTAATGCCTGTTCCTGGTAATGGTAAACTTTTGCTATATAAGATAAGCAATAAAGCTATCCAGGGCTGCTCCCTCTGAGGACAGTCCAGGCCATTTGGTCTATCAATTCCCACGGCTGGAACTCGGGGACTTCGTTCATGCCAGGCTGGCTCCTGGTACAGTGTGACTCACACTGAAATCAGCTTTTTAACTCCAACTAACAGACAAGTCCCTTTTATCCTCCGAGTTCCAGTTTTCTTGTCCATAAAGTAAGACATTCCTATCTATCTCACAGGGTTGTTGTGAGAGGCTGCCCCAGTGACCACCTATGTGGGGCTAGGCTCTGAGAGGGTTACACTATCACCATTTAGACCTCGGCCTTTGAATCTTGATCTTATAGTTTTTGTTCTTTATTTCAAACAAATACATTTGTAGCAAAGTACTTTCCCCCACCTTTAGCAATGCACCCACCAAAAAAGAAAACCAAGTACCTCATATCCACTGGAGAATGCGAAGGGAGATTCCCACTGAGGAAGAACCAGGGGCAAAGGCTCTGACTGGGACTGCACCGGTGGATGGCTGCAGATAAGAAAGAGGAAGAATTCGATTGGCTCCCTGTCCCATACGCTGCCCAAGTGACAAATTGCTGTCCTTAACTTCCAGCTGCTAAGCAAGGTTTCTCCGAGAATTTTCTTTGTACTTCTCTTTAGACCATATCCCTGCATATTTCTGATATAGATGTACCAATAATACTGCTTTTTAAGTATGCAAACTTATTCATACTCTGGTAAATTAATTAAATACTAATTCCCCATTCATTTAAAATGTAAAATCGTTGATTCTTTTATACTTCTCACCTTTCAAAGGTCCTAACTGTTAGAATTAAGTGTGTCTTACAGCTTCTTTGTCCAATGATAAACATTTAGAGGTAAAGGGGAAAGAATCCTGCTAACTATGAACTGTATTTTAGGGTAACCATACATAAGGAAAAATTCTTCTTTATAGACAATCACAGCTATTAATTATAGAAGAGTTGACAGAATTAGAAAATCAACATATGCACTCCCTAAGGAAATAATGGGTCTAAACAGTGACCATCAACAGCTACTAAAACTGTTAAGTGAAAGATCAGATGAGGAATGCCATAATGAAAGGATCAGACTGAAATGACCTAGATCCACTCTCCCATCTTCATCACTAAAATTAGGACAACCAGACATTATGTACCTCTTAATAATAAGTGACAGGAAGCACAAAGCACCGTTTACATAGTGTTCTTGCCCAAAAATGGAACCTGAATCTAATCAATCCTCTAAATCAGGGGTTCCCAACCTTTTTATACCCTAGGGCGCATTCTAAAATATCGGTAGGGCAGCGGGCACCAGCTATTTCTAAGGATATTTACTATTGAACAAGAATAAAAAATAATAAACAAAAATAATTTTAAAATAATAAATTTATTGTACAAATTATATACACACAAAGAAACATATATACAAAACGTAATACAAAGTAAATAAAAAACACGTATAATAAAATCATTTAAAAAAACATAAAAGAAAACATAAAAAAAAACAATCTGTCAGTGTGATCTTTGGTATTGCATTTCATTGGCCAGTGCCTCGTAATTAGGAGAGTATGACCACAACCCTGTTAGCAAACAATTATTAAGATGCTCATCGGTAAGTCGAGGTCTAGATCGTGATTTTATTAAATTCATGTTTGAAAACAAAGATTCGCATAAATACATTGACCCGAAAAACAATTTGATTTTATATGCCGCTTTTTAAAAAAATGGGAACCTTTCTTTGTCGGCTATGTTCCATAAGTCCTCTGATATTAAGGATTTTAGCAAAATATCGTTCTTAAGGTTCAAAATTTCTAACTCTAGTTCTTCTGCTTTCCCCTGAACAAGGTCTGCAATACATGCAGCTAGTTCTATTACATTTATTTGGCAAGTTAAAAGGATTGATACAGAAGAAGACAATTGGCTCAATATTTGTAAACTGCAGAAATCTCTCTTCAAACTGTTTTTGAAGCACTTGCAGGGTCTCAATAAATAATGACACGTTTAATTCATTGTTACCTAGCATTTTCCTCATATATGGGAAGTGCACGAGAGACTTGATATGCAGATGTGATATCAACAAGGTCAATTTTGCTTTAAATGCGTTTCCAGAACTTATCATTTCAGCTATATTTTTGTCTTTTCCCTGCAACTTCCGAAAGAATCTAATTTTTCCATGGTGTCAGCAAGAAAACCCAAATCCACCAGCCAGCAAGAGTCTGTTAGTTCATCCTAATTTTCATTTTTATCATGTATAAATGTTTTTATTTCTTCAATGAAGTTCACAAATCTTGTAAGAACTTTACCTTTACTGAGCCAATGTACTTCAGTATGCAGGATGAGATCGTGTTCTTTA
>PVKE010006759.1:0-53115 GCA_004027555.1 Craseonycteris thonglongyai
GTTAGTAAAAATCTATCTTGAAAAAGTGTCGGAAAATCGAATTTTTTAGGTACCGCATGTACGGAATGCTGCTATCAAAAGTTGGGTCTGGAAATTTATTTTCCTCATGAGCCTATATCTCGAAAACTTAATAAGTGATTTAAAAAATAAAAAATAGTTTTGAACATATATTTTACTTATCTACCCATACCTCGCTGGACTGCACCTTATACTGAAACAGTGTATAAACATAGTATGCATTTCACACCCCTTCTTCCCCCTTAGACTACGCCTATGACAACAAGTCGATTGCGACACACTTTTAAGATAAAAAGTAGATCTTATATACAGAAAAGTTGGCCACCCCTGGTCTACAACATCCTAAAACTCTGGCCTTTGCCCCCCTCCTCTCCCATTACTCAAGGGGATTCCCATCACCTTTCTCCACTCAGGGCCCCTCCCTGCCTCAAGTTCCACAGGACAGTGGACAATAAACAGGTCTGGAGTCAGGCATGCCTGTGTTTGATCCTGGATCTGCTGCTTACAGGCTTGTCACCTGGAGCAATTTATTTCACCTGTCTGGACTTCAACACCTCATTTGCAAAACAGGGCCAGTTATACCTACTTAGCAGGGTTGCTGGGAGGATTTAGTGAGATATGAGAAAAGAGGTTTTAGGAGATAGTTCTTTACCATTCAAGTTTATGCTGGTCTAGTGAACAGAGATGCTACCTTTATTCTGAACTATCTTTTCCAAGATATTTGTAGTGAACGGTCTTGGACAACAGAGATAGTGGCTCCCTCTAGAGCAAAGGCTGGGCAACTTACAGCCCATTCGAAAATGTTTGGATGCCCTAAACTAAAGTTCCTCTCCTGCAACACAACTCATCTTTTTTTTTTTTATATTTATAGAGAGTAATTATTTTATCTTCAGTGAATATTTATTTCTATTTTACTTTTGACAGATAGAGAGACAGAGACAGAGACAGCTAGAGAACCGAACTGTGGGAACTCCCCAGTTCAGCATGTGGGTCCTGCCTGGGACGGAGCCGGGATTCGATCCCCGGTCCTCGTGGCCTCAAAGCGAGCGCTCAACCCGCTGAGCTGTCCCGGCTTTCCCCTACAACTCATCTTGTGTGTAGGCATCCATGTGAGTCCAGCTGCATTGCCTTCACGAGACATGAGGGTAAAGGGAAGTGACACAAATATGCTCACATTCATAATTCTGGCTGTGCTGTGACTAATGAAGTCCTTTGTCTCTGATCTAGAAATCTTAGGTCTTCCTCCAGCATCCATGAAATTGTGCTATTCTAACTTGTTTGTTTGAAAGTAAGGTAAAATCAGAGACCTCTCACAGTTCTTGACAATGAGGATGGGATGCTGACAGAAACATGGTTCTGTAAGAGGAAGAGGACTTCATGGGCAGATTAACAGGTTCTGAGGGAAGGGCATAGGACTCAGCAGCACATATGTTAACCAAATTGTATAATCAACCGAGCAAATGGTCTTCGACTTTATACCCTGCTCGTGAGGAGTAGAATGAGGGAGGTAGTGGCAGGCTGAGTTCTGAGAAGTAAGTTCAAAGTCAGCTGCCAGATATTGTCCTGGTTGACTCTCATCTAGGTAGAGTTGGGGAGTGGAGAGAGAGACACACAGAGAAAAGGAGGAGGGACCAGAGCAGTCTCCATAGTTGCACGTCATTAGTTTTCTACACAGTTTCATTCCATAGGTGGGCACAGGGCTGTACAGGGCAGGAACCTGCTGGGGGCCTCCCGAATGGGAGGTGTGCCCCAGTGAGAACCAAACTGGGGGCACACACCAGTTCAGCATATGGGTCTGCACAGGCCAGGGCCAGGATTCAATCCTTGGACTCTGGGGCTGCAAGACCAGCGCTCAACCTGCTGAGCCATCCTGGTACCCCTTGCAAATCCATTGTGCATCCTTGTCCTCCCTGCTCCGTGCCATAAGGCTTATATGTGCTGTATCTCCAGGCTCCCGGGCCTGCAGGCTTGCTCTTGAGTTCAGCCCCTGATAGGCCCAGCTGGATGGCAGGAGACTAGGGTAATACTTATTTCCACAGCTCCCTCCCTGCAGGCTCAAGTGGACAGGTGCTGCAGGTCTCTGCTGAGGAGCTCTAGTCCTATGGCTCCACTCCAGGGGTAGGTTAATGGGGGGTGAGGGGTGCACCCTCTCGTAGTCCCTTCAGTGGGGCTCTGCTTCCCTCTGCTGCTCTGCATGGTCTCCTTAGCACTTTGTAAATCGTTTCTCTATTCTAGTCCCCTCACCCACCCACTTGAGGATGCCCTGTTTCCTGCTAGGTCCACATGAGCTTAATGATAGTGGGTAAATTGGCAGTGACGATATGTAACAGTTATTGAGCACTCATTACGTGCCACACATTAAGCTGGGGGCTTGCTTTCATTGCTCCCAGTCACTGAGTCCCCTGAGTTTCCCCTGAGAAGGGCTGTCATAACCCCCACCCTACTCTCAACCACATTAGACACTGCTGGCCACATCCCTCCCCAAATACTCCTCTTGGATCTTCCTGCATCATACTCCTGGCTTTCCTCTCTGCTCCCTCCAGTTGCTCTTCTGAGTCACTTCTGATTCTGCCTCCTCTCCCTAACCTGGGAGTGCTGACCTCCTGGTTCACCCTGGCCGTCCTCTGTCCTGAGCTGAGCCCATCCTTTCCCACGGCCGGAAGTATGGTAAGGACCCTGAGTCTACTTCTTCTCTGACCCCTGGGATGAGACACCTCCACTTGGATGACACAAGCATCTCAATCTCAACGAGTCCCAACCAGAACCATTCATGCCACCTGCTTCTCCAGCAGATGCCACCTCCCAAATTCGTCTCCACTGTGTCCAAGTCCAGGCTAGGTCTGCTCTCCTCAATGACAGCAACAGCACCCACCCTGGCCTGATACAGTCCCATCACCATGAAAATAAGACCTAGGTGCCTCATGTGGCCTCCCACCGCCCAGTGCTCTCCCCCCCACCCCACCTTGTTGCTCCGCTAGCCTTCTCTGTAGACTGGAATCTCTTTCCCATCCCTCAAGCCTGCACGCCCCTTGGTGAATGCTCTCTTCACCACGGTCCCCCCAAATCCCTCAGGACTCCTGCAGGCTTTGCTCGGGTTTGGTTGGCTGCTCACCCCCATTAACTCCTGCTCTTCCTCCAACTTCCAGCTTAGAAGTCCATTTGGCAGAGGGGCTTCCTGAACCTCTAGGTCCCACCAACACTCTTGCTCCCAGCTCCTTGCTTTTCTGTTACAGCACTGACCTCTGTTGTAGTCATCATGTGTGAATTGGTTGGTCACATGTCTGTCTCCCTCAGTATAGAAGCTCCAAGAAGACAGGGATTGATGTTCCATTTCTTAGCAAGAGCTTCGTATGTGGTAGGTTCTCAGTTTATTGAATGACTAGATGTCCATTTCACAGATGAGAAAACTGAGGCTTAGGGAGATTAAAACTCCAACCTTGTTCTGTTGACTGTTCTGGGTTCCAAGATGAACCACAGCCAGCTCTGTGTAGAGGAGGGTCAGGTCCGTATGTGAATGAGGAAAATCTGACTATCAAATGCTCAGTCACACACCTGGCAGGTGGCATGATTCCCTGCCTCTGTGTGTGACTTGAGCACTGAGGTAGTGGGGCTGCCCCTCCCACTCACTCTGGGATCCCCTAGGAACAAGGGATTGCCCCCTTCCACCCCTGTGACCCCTGCCTCAGTAATTCAGGCAGGGGCTCCACTAAAGGGTCTTCCTCAGGCCCCCCCCCCCACAAGATGACACAAATAAATATACCCTCTTAGTAAAAAAAAACCATGAGTTCCTTGGACAGGAATGCCTGAAGGCTAGTCCCCGGACACCACTTCTCTCAGTCTGACTACAGCCCCTGGTGCCCCACAGGAGAGGGTTTGGTACCACCCTGACTTGGCAGTGTCCTGCTCTGAGTGTACTCTGGTCACACCTACCCCCTGCTGAGTTCTGTGAGTCAGAGATTGAATCTGGGGGTGTCCTGGCCAGCCCACCTCCCCTTATGGCCTGGGCCCCAGAACACTGAAGGCCTCTAGATCCTCCCTTCCAGATCAGTAGACAAGCCTGGCTCCTCTTCAGTCTTGAGCAAATTCAAGGTCCCTCCCCAGCCCTTGCCAACCCCTGCCCTAGGGCCCTGCTGTGCCCTTCCCCAGGCCCCTGGGCCCTCAAGCAGCATACCCCTCCTCCCGGCTGTTAGCCTGGGAAGGGGGCCAGGCCCTGAGCTCAGACCTTGGCGATTCCAGAGTGTCTGAGGCCCAGAGCCAGCCCCGCCAGCCAGGCCAGACAAGGCTAAGGGGGAGGGGGGTGTCGGGTGGGCACCAGGAAGCCATTTCCAAGCTGGGTTTCCAGCTCCTCTTCAGGACCCCTCACTGAGCCCCTGGCCAAAGGGGTCTAGAGCAGTACTAATGAGAAGTGACTTTTGGGTGGGAAGCCCCTCACATGCGCAAGGGAGGCTGGGGAAAGGCCGAGGCCTAGGTTCCAAGTCCACCTGGCCTCCCCTTCTCCGCGTGACCCGGCCCCGGTTTCCCGCTTTGATGGGGCGGGCGGAGGTCCCGGCCGGCCGCCCCGCCCCGCCCCGCCCCGCCCGGAGGAATCTGGCGGCCGGGCCGGCGGGCCCAGGTGAGGGCTCTCTGGAAAGGGCCCAGCGCGCGACGGCGGGTTCTGGCGGGGCGGGCATCTGGGGTGGGGACCGCCCCCAGCCTCCACCCGCCTGCGCCCCCTCGCTCCTCCAGGCGGCAGCGGCGACGCTTTAAACAGAAAAAAAAACAAAACTGTCTCCCTGGCCGGGGGCCAGCGTCCCAGCCCCCTCGCCGCCGCCGCGCCGCAGCCAGGGAAAACAACTGCTCACTTCTCCCTGCGTCCTGCCCGCGCTCCCTGCTTCCCCGCCGCCTGGGAGCCCAGCCCGGCCAGGGGAGGCGCGCAGCGGGCCGGCCGCCCGGCCTGCCTCCCCTCGCTCCTCCTCTCCGCCTCGACTTGCTGCGGCCTCCTCGCGCCTGCCTCCGTCTGGGGCCTTCGCAGGCCCCGGGCCCGGTTCGTGGCTGGGCTCCTTCCCGGGCTCTGGAAGTTTCTGGGCTCCCCGCAGTCCAGCCTCCATCTCCTGGCCTCTCCTGGGCCCCTGCCCGCTCCTGCTGTCCCTTCCCTTCGAGCTTCCTCTGCTCCTCGCCCTCGCATCCCTCTCCACCCTCTCCCGGGGCTGCTGGCTTGCTGCCTGCCTTGGGCGCCGGGACCGTAGCCCCCGCCCGGGCGCGCCCCCCGGGTCCTGCGGCCCCGGATGCCCGGGCCCGGAGGGGCTGCTGGCGGCCTGGCCCCTGAGATGCGCGGGGCGGGGGCGGCGGGGCTGCTGGCGCTGCTGCTGCTGCTGCTGCTGCTGCTGGGCCCGGGCGGAGGGGCTGACGGGGGGCCGGCGGGCGAGCGGGGCGCCGGCGGGGGCGGGGCGCTGGCTCGCGAGCGCTTCAAGGTGGTCTTTGCGCCAGTGATCTGCAAGCGGACCTGTCTCAAGGGCCAGTGTCGGGACAGTTGTCAGCAGGGCTCCAACATGACGCTCATCGGCGAGAACGGCCACAGCACCGATACGCTCACGGGCTCCGGCTTCCGCGTGGGTGAGGGCCAGGGGGTACGAACTGGGGGAGCGGGGAAGGCCGGCACAAGACAAATGCTGGATACTTGGCCAAGTAGGCCTTATCACATTGGGGGCCAGGGTACTGAAAGCAGCGCTGGGGCCCTGGGGCCGCTGGGTCACCAGGGGGCTTGGGAGGTTGGAGTCCTGGGGCCAGTGTGGGAAGGGCTGCCTGTGACTTGACTTCACAGCTCGGGATCAGGCTGGAGGTCTAAGGTCTGGATGACACAGGCCTCTGGGAAGGTGCTGGGTTCTGAAAAGGAGTCAGGGGCTTTGAGGGGACATCTCAGAAAAGGGGTAAATATTCCTCTGAGAAACCGACTTGCTAGAATAAACAAGGAAAGTCTTAAACATGTCTGAAGTCGGGCCTGCCAGGGGCAGACACCTGCATTCTCTGGGAAGAGTCACTAAGGTCAGGACTGGGGGTGAGGGACTAGTTACTGGCAAGGTCTGGGAGCGGGGGTGGGGGGGTATTGAGGCCCAACAAGTGGAGATAGGGGCTGGTTTGGGTCCTCAGTCCCTCCTTTTCCTGGTGTCCCATCTATGCCATTACGGGCAACTTAAGCTCTCAATAGTTTTGCCTCAGAGGCCCTCAGAGTCTCCTGCCCACAGCCCTTATGACTCTCCACTTCTGCCTGGAACCCACCCCTTCCCCAGTATCTCTTTAGAGGCCCAGGCCTGGGGCTCAGCTCTCCTCCCCCAGGGCCCTCTGGGCCAGGCGAGGGAGGTGTCCCCGCAGTAATTACCCCCCTGGACAGGGTAATTAGGCCAGGCCCAGGATGGCACTGGCAAAACAGCCCCTCTTATACATTCCTATACTCACAGACCCAAGGAACCCCACTGATGTGGTTCACAGTTCTCATGAGATGTATGTGTGCGTGCACGCACGCATACATACACACGCATGACACACACAAGGGTATGTATGGGCTTTGGAGTGGCACACTATAATTAAGTCATGTTTCTTTGTGCTGTTGTCCTGGGTGCCTGTTTCCAGTCACTTTGGGAGTGTTTACATGAGCCTGTGTTGGTGTCAGAGTCAGTGAGTGTGTGTGTATGTGTGACAAGATGACTGTGCGTGTGAGTGTATGTGGGCCGGGCCGCCCAGGCCCCCTAGCCATCCTGCCTAGGCTGCTGTCTCCATCCATGCTGCCCACATCCCTCAGGCTCGGTGCCCAGGCCACAGTGGGCGGGTGTCACTGGGAGGTCACCCTCACCGCTATGGGTGACTCACTGGGAGGCAGGAAGAAGAGGATCCTGCCTCCCCCAGCCCAGGACACACCCCTTCTGCCCTGAAAGTCCTGGTCCCAAGAGGCCAGGCAGGATGGGCTGGGCTGGGATGCTCTTAGCTGGGCCCTGATGCCCATGTGGGCTGTCCAGCTGTGGTCCTTCATGTGTCTCGGAGAGTCGCACCCCTAGTGTGCCATCCTGGGAAGTGAGGAGAGGGGCTGGGCCTGGTGTGTGAGCTCAAGGACCCAAGGCTGGATGTCAGATGTGAGTGTGACAGAAAGACAGAGGTCCCCTGTTCTCAGCCACTCCTTCATCCATTCCCCTGCACATCCTCTGGAACCCAGAGCTGAGGCAGACCTTTAGGGTGTGGGAAACTGACATAAATGTGAGCAATCCAAGTACCAGGCAGAGCTGGGGGGCAAAAGGTAACAGATAACCTCAGGACAGGGGATGGGTGGGTGGGGTATGAGGAGGAAATGTTGATGATGGAAGGGTATTTGAATGTAGAGGGAATGGCATGACTAAAGCCTTGGAGGCAGAGCATGTGGCTCCACTGTAGGAGGGAGATGAGTCCTGGGTAATGGGGCGCACACAGAAAATGCAGAAGGGGGATGGGCTGAAGGAAGGTTTGTTCTAGGCCAGGGGTGGCGAACCTTTTGGCGATTGAGTGCCAAAGTTTATGAAATAAGAGTATACTCGCTCGACTCGCGTGCCAACCCATCGAGTGAGATAGAGGTATCGATTATTTTTGTCTATAAGAGCATAAACAATAATTTTTTAAATGGTATTCATAGCTCCGCGTGCCAAAATAATTGCTACACGTGCCACTTTGGGCACGCGTGCCATAGGTTCGCCACCCCCGTTCTAGGCCATGGAGAGCCTTAACCGTCCCTGCAAGGAAGCCAGCCCTGAGCAGGAGTGTGACTATGCCAGGGCTTTGCCTGAGGCAGATTTCTAGGAGCAGTGTGTGTGCTGGGGTGTGGATAGGCAGGAGAGAGGCAGGAAGCCAGCAGGGAGTCTGGGTGGCCAGGCTTGAGGCAGGGGAGGGGCAGAGGGCACAGGGAAGAGGGAAGATGGATGCCTGAGACAGTACAGAGGCCGGGACTGGGTGGGGAGGGAGCAAGAGAGATGGAGCCTGGAACTCAGTTATGACTGACTGAGGCAGGCAGGGATCCCTGGTGGTTGAAGGTCAGAGAGGGAGGTAGGGAGTCAAAATGCTGATTTCCCATAGTGTCCCCTAGGTGAAGGTGCCCTAGAGAGGTCCCGGGGAGCTATAGCTACTGATGTGGGCATCGTTGGAGTGAGGTGTGGGCCCTGGAATGGCAAGGCAGAAGCAGGGAGAGAGACGGAGAGCCCAGAGAGCTGAGGCCTGAATCGGGGTGGGGAGAATTCAGAAGAGGAGGAAGCGCTAGGCAGAGATCACATTTGCAGGAAAGCCAGAGGAAGAAAAGGCTGTCCCATCATCATCATTTGCTACTACTAATTAAACATCCTCTGTGTACCAGGCAGTATACTAAGTAAGCATTTGTACAGGCATTACCTCCTTTACTAGACACAAATCTCCACAGATGAGGACACAGGGAGGGGAAGTGAGAACCTCAGGGCCACACATTTGACGCATGACCTCCTAGCTAGAATTTAAGTCCAAGACGTAAAGCTCCAGAAGCCAACATGAGTAGAAGGATGTTGAGGAACATGCAATTTCTGTTTGATGTGTTACAAAAACCAGCTTCTCAAGGAGGACAGTGGCAGTGGGTGGCAAGGAAGTAGGAAGGACGGGAAGACAGGATGTGGGTGCAGGATTGGCCTGGGTGCGGGGGGTGGGGGTTGGCCTGGGCCCTGATTCCCCTCCCCTCCCCTCCCCAGTGGTGTGCCCTCTGCCCTGCATGAACGGCGGCCAGTGCTCCTCCAGAAACCAGTGCCTGTGTCCTCCAGACTTCACGGGTCGCTTCTGCCAGGTGCCTGCCGGAGGAGCTGGCGGGGGCACCAGCAGCTCAGGTCCTGGGCTGGGCCGAGCCGGGGCCTTGTCCGCAGGCGCGCTGCCGCCCCTAGCTCCGGAGAGCGAGTCTGTGGCCAGCAAGCACGCCATCTATGCGGTCCAGGTGATCGCGGATCCACCAGGGCCCGGGGAGGGGCCCCCTGCCCAGCATGCGGCCTTCCTGGTGCCCCTCGGGCCAGGACAGATCTCAGCAGAAGGTACCACGCCACGAGCAGACCTGGGGAGGCCAGGTGGGCGGGCGCTAGGGTGAAGGGACCCAGGCAGAGGTCAGCCCTGCAAGAGCTCCACGCTGCCACTCCATGGAGGCAGCCCTGAGGCCACCGTGCCCCGCCCCCCAGTGCAGGCCCCGCCCCCCGTGGTGAACGTGCGTGTCCACCACCCGCCCGAGGCCTCGGTCCAAGTACACCGCATCGAGGGGTCGAAAACCGAGGGTGCAGCCCCCTCCCAGCACCTGCTACAGCACCCCAAGCCCCAGCACCCCCGGCCGCCTACCCAGAAGCCTCTGGGCCGCTGCTTCCAGGACACGCTGCCCAAGCAGCCTGTGAGTGAATCTACAGTCCCGGCTGATGGGCCTTGCGGTCTCAGGGTTGCCTTGTCCCAACTTCCCGGACTGCTCAAAACGGGGGGTCCACGGGCTGAAGAGGGAGGAAAAGGGCGTCAGGGCCCAGTGGGGATGGGCACCTTGTGACCCGGTCCATGTTCCTCCCCCTAGTGTGGCAGCAATCCCCTCCCTGGCCTCACCAAGCAAGAGGACTGCTGTGGGAGCATCGGTACCTCCTGGGGCCAGAGCAAGTGCCACAAGTGCCCCCAGCTGCAGTGTGAGTGCCTGTGCTCAGGGATATCCCTGTGGTGGGGTGGACCCATGCACACCACTCCCAGCCCGGTGCAGCCTGAGCTTCCCAGTGCCCACCGAATTCCTCCCTGCCTGCCACTCTGCCCCTCCCCTGGGCCCTCCCTTTCCTCCCTGAAGGCCCCTCAGTGCCCTCCCTTGCCATGGTCTCTTCTTTCTGCAGACACAGGGGTGCAGAAACCAGGGCCTGTACGTGGGGAGGTGGGTGCTGACTGCCCCCAGGGCTACAAGAGACTCAACAGCACCCACTGCCAGGGTATGGCCAGCCAGGAGATTCTGGGGTCTCGAGGGGCAGGCCTCGTGTCCGTGCATGGGGGAGGTCCCAAGGTGGGGGAGGGAGGGGGTGTGGCTGAGGCAGGACCCTGAGGTTCTTGGAGCAGCTTGCTGTCACCCTATGGCCCCAGATGCAAGGGACCAAACTCCTACTTACCACAGACATCAATGAGTGTGCAATGCCTGGCATGTGTCGCCATGGTGACTGCCTCAACAACCCTGGCTCCTATCGCTGTGTCTGCCCACCTGGCCATAGCTTGGGCCCCTCCCGCACACAGTGCATTGGTGAGACTGGGGACTTGGGTTCCTGGGAGGTACAAGGCATGGGCATGAGGGGTGAGGCTACGGACAGCAGGATCAGAGGCCACAGAGGTCAGAGTGGGAGCGAGTGCTGACTATAGGAGGAGCAAGGCCAAGAGCAGGTAGGATCAAGGATCAGCAGGGTCAAAAGTCACATGGGGTCAGGGATTATATGGAGACAGCATCAAATGAGAACACAAACTTGATGGGTAGGAGGGATAAGGTCTAGAGGAGCCACCATCGGGTCAATGAGGTCAGTAGTCACAAAGGTTTCAGGGGTCATATGGGGTCAGTGGGGTCAGGGGCCACATGAGGATTAAAAGTTTTTGGGCCCAAGAGGCCATGTCTGGAGCAGCTGGGCAGAGGGATGTGGCTGTGTTCGGGCCCAGCCCCCATGCCTGTCACTGGCCCCTGCAGCAGACAAGCCGGAGGAGAAGAGCCTCTGTTTCCGCCTGGTGAGCCCCGAGCATCAGTGCCAGCATCCGCTGACCACGCGCCTCACCCGCCAGCTCTGCTGCTGCAGCGTCGGCAAGGCCTGGGGGGCGCGGTGCCAGCGCTGCCCGGCCGATGGCACCGGTGAGTCTGGGCGCCTGGGCCTAGGGGGCTGGCTAGCTGTGTGCCTGCCCAGGAGAGGCTCACTTCTCTGCGCCCTGCTCTGGCCACAGCTGCCTTCAAGGAGATCTGCCCTGCGGGAAAAGGGTACCACATCCTTACTTCCCACCAGACGCTCACCATTCAGGGCGAAAGCGACTTCTCCCTTTTCCTGCACCCTGACGGGCCACCCAAGACCCAGCAGCTCCCTGAGATCCCCAGCCGGGCGCCACCACCTGAAAACACAGAGGAAGAGAGAGGTCTGAGCTGACCCTTTGTGTTTCCTGACAGATGCTGAACCCCTAGATCTGTCCCCTTGACCCCTGATCCACAGACATGACCTCAGACTCTAACTTCTATCTAACTCCTAATACCTATCTAACCGCTGACCCCCAGAGCTGACCTCACCCATTGCCAAGATTGTAACCCCAGGATTTAACCCCTGATGGACAGGCTCTGACCATCTATTGCCCTTCAGGTCTATTCCTCTGGCCTCAGAACCCCTTTGATTTCCAGACCAGGGCATTGATTCAGCCCAGATGCTGGCCCTAGATCTGACATTCTGACCCCTGACCCAGGGATTTGACCGTAGCTATCACCTTCTAAGCCTTGTTCTATAACCCAAAGGCCTTAATCAATCATCACTCCCTGTACCTGTTCCCCTGACCCGCGATGCAAACACCCCAGGATCTAACTATTGACGTCTGACCCAGAGACATGATCGTTGAACCCAACCCTTAGAGACCTTAACCACAAGTACCCAACTGCAGACCCCACACCCTTCTCCCAGCCCAACACTAATAGCCCCATCTTTTTCCCTTTCAGGGGTGAGCACGGACTCAGTGAGTATGAGAACCCATGCGGGAGGGACAGGGAGGTGAAGGGGACACAGAGGGCTCATGCTGCTGTCACCTGCAGCCAATAATGGAGGAACAGTCAGCACAGCAGAGCCACCCAACCGCCGCCACATCTCCTGCCCGGCCCTACCCTGGTGAGATGGGTACCGCAGGGACCAGTCCTCAAGGGCTGTCGCTGTTGGGGGACGTTCATAGCCTGGGCACCAGGGGGCGGTGAGGCTGGGTGCGGCGTTGCCAGCTGATGGCCTGCCAAGAGAGGGGAGGCTCTCCCAGCCTTCTCTCCTGCTGACTGGGGTGCGCTGCTGCCCCCAGAGCTCATCTCCCGGCCATCGCCATCTACTGTGCGCTGGTTCCTGCCGGATCTGCCCCCATTAGAGATCGCCCCTACTCAGGTCACAGGTAAGACCACCCACCTAGACCACATCTGAGGGAAACTACAGCCCCTAGCTTAGCTTTCTTCTTCTCCTACCTCTCTCTAGTCATTCCCAGCAATAATACTTAGCCAGGGTTTACTATATGCCAGGCCCCGGGGTGCCTCCACGTGCAGCAGAGACCCTATTCTGCCCTCACATGATCTGGGTGTTATGGTGGTCAATCCAGTCTGAAGGCATTTATTTTTTCATTCAGTCAACAAATATTTATTGAGTATCTGTTATGTGCCAGGCACTGTTTAAGTGCTGGAGATACAGAAGTAAAAAAGAGACAGAAATTTCCTACCAGAGTAGACAGACAAGCAGATCAATGAGTAAAAATCTAGTCTGTCTCATAAATGCTATGAAAAAATAAATCAGAGAAGAATGGAAGTCTGGGGTTGTGATAATTTGTAGGGTGGCAATGAGAAAACGGTTTCTGAGAAGGGCTTTAAAGATTGTTAGAAATTAAAGAGGAGAAAGTTGGTGAAAAAGCATTCCACGTGAAGTTAAGTTTGGGCAAAGGCATGGAAATATGAAACACTAGTGGAGGAGGGAGAAACCGCACACAGATCAGTGTTTCTGAACCAGGGGAGGACTGGTGCTTGGAACCCTTTTAACAGGATTGGGTTTGATCCCACAGGTTGTGGGAAGTGTGCAGGGTTTTGGGAATCGTAATAATTGCTAGCTATGGCTGAGCAATCGCCCTGGTGCCAGGCACTGACTGAAGAGTTTTACATACTAAATATCATTTAGCCTTTTCATACTCTGTGAAGTAAGCACTGCTGGCCCCATTTTCCTATGACAAAACTGAAGCTCAGAGAGGTTCAGTAAATTGCCCTAGGTCACACAGCTAAGCCAGATTCAAGCCCATGTCTATGTGTATTCGAAAGCGACAAGAGAGCTCCCAGCATGACTGAAACCCAGAAGCTAGATGTGCTCCTAGAGTAAGGGTTCTGGTGGAATATGGCTGGGAGGCCTGCACAGGCTAGTACATCCCAGTGACAGCCCTAGGCACTGTGGGTGTGTGGAAGAGGCACCTTGGGGAGGCTTCTCAGAGGAGGGTGCATTAAAGAATGACTACAGAGAGGCAGTCCAGGCAAAGAGAACAGCCTGCAAAAGCCCACTGGCCAGGTGTGTTTGGGGTGGGGCAGAGTTCAGTAGCAAGGCTTAGGTTGCACGGTGGGGGGAGCAGGAGAGGGACCAAAAAGAGGGAAGGGAGGGTAGGAGGCAGGAAGGAAGTCCAGTCCTGGGACTGGTGACCAGAGTGAGAGGCATTCCTGGATCTGACCACCTGTGCACAGCCATGGGGCCAGCCCACAGTGCCCAGGAAACCAGCTCCTTGCCTGCCTCGAGAGGGGAAGGACAGTGACCATTCTGGGATGGGGGGCTCCGGTCTCTGAGGTTAGGGGAGTTGGGAGGTCACTGGGCTAGAGGATATTGCTGTGACTGAGACTGCAGGGTTTAAATATTGAGGTGATTGGGGTCAGGGTATAGAGAATAGCAAGGGTCCTGAAGCTGAGATAGGGATGTCAGGGGCCTGGGGTCATGGTTTGGGGTTACCTGGGATGAAGGTGTAGAAAATCCTAGGATTGGAGTATGGTGTATAGGGACCTGAGGTCACATCGTGATCAGTTACCCAGGTCATTAGGAATAAGGTATTGAGGTCCGCACTGGGAACCTGGCAGAAAGTGAGTGCTCCCCACCCTGCCCTCTGACCTGCCACGGCCTCCCAATCCCCTGGCCCACAGAGACTGACGAGTGCCGACTGAACCAGAACATCTGTGGCCACGGAGAGTGCATCCAAAGCCCTTCAGGCTACTCCTGCCATTGCAACCCGGGCTACCGGTCGCACCCGCAGCATCACTACTGCGTGGGTGAGCGAGGCGTGTGGGTGACCTGGGGGCGGCCCTGGAGTGTGACACCTCTTTGATGTCGCCTCACCCAAGCGTTTTTCTCAGACGTGAACGAGTGCGAGGCAGAACCGTGTGGCGCTGGCAGGGGCATCTGCATGAACACCGGCGGCTCCTACAACTGCCACTGCAACCGCGGCTACCGCCTGCACGTGGGCGCCGGGGGGCGCTCGTGCGTGGGTGAGCAAGCCCGGGGCGGGGGCAGCGCAGGGACTGAGTGCTTGGGGCGCGGGCTCTTATCCCGACTGCGGCGGAAACCCCTCCGCTGTTCCTTGCACTCTGCTCGCGCCCCCTTCCTCCCGCTCAGACCTGAACGAATGCGCCAAGCCCCACCTATGCGGCGACGGCGGCTTCTGCATCAACTTTCCTGGTCACTACAAGTGCAACTGCTACTCCGGCTACCGGCTCAAAGCCTCCCGACCGCCTGTGTGCGAAGGTGCGGGAGACGCCATCCAGACCGACGGGGGTCCTCACAGCTGTCCCTCTGCCTGGGGTGGGAGCAGAAGGCCTGAACTATGTCTGCCCGGCTCAGGGCATCTCAGAGGTTGGGGTACGGGAGCCCAGAGAGGCTGGTTCCCCTTGTTGATCCATGACGGAGGAAGGCCCTGCCAAGGACCCTGAGCTCCTGACTGTCTTCACTGTCCCTAAACCGGTCCGTCCTTCTCCCTCCCACACAGACATCGACGAGTGCCGAGACCCTAGCTCCTGCCCGGATGGCAAATGCGAGAATAAACCTGGGAGCTTCAAGTGCATCGCCTGTCAGCCCGGCTACCGCAGCCAGGGGGGCGGGGCCTGCCGCGGTGAGGGCGGGATCTGGGTCCCGATAGGATACGAGGCGGGGCTTCGCAGGCAAATAAAAGGGGCCTTTCATGGCGTTTCCCCCAAGGTGGGGTCCTGCCCCCGCAGTGGATGGGGCAAGGGCGGGGTAGTGGTGGTGAGAGGTGAATTGTCTGGAGGGCGGGGCCTCCGGGGAGTAGAGGTCCCTTCACCGAATCGAGCCTTCTTCCCGGAAGACATAAACGAATGCTCCGAGGGCAGTCCCTGTTCGCCCGGGTGGTGCGAGAACCTCCCAGGCTCCTTCCGCTGCACGTGCGCCCAAGGCTATATGCCCGCACCGGACGGTCGAAGTTGCCTGGGTGAGAGCTCCAGCCCTCCCCCGCAATTCCACCCGCCACCCACCCACGCCTTTACTGCACAACAGAAGAAATTATTCTGAGAGAAGGACAAAAATATAGGGGAGCTTATTTACATGGGAAGAAAGGAAGCCATGGCAGGTGGGGGAAGGATAAGAGCAGAAGAGACAGCAGCTGGGGTAGTAAGCAGAGGGGATGTGGGAGGGTGCCTCGTGTTGGTGAAGATGAGCAAGGACTGGAGGCCCGAGCTCTTTGGAGTCAGATATGGCCCGGGTCCTGGGCAGCACCTGGCCTGGTCACCAGGGCATGGTGTGCCACATGGGAGTGGGGCGAGGGTCCCATGCTTCTCTTGAGCTCTACTGGCCTCAAGCTCTTGTGCTCCAGGCCATGGACAGGAGTGGGGAAAGGGTAGCAGAGGCTTGAAACCACCCCCACCACCCCCAGCCCTGGCCCTCTGACACCCCCGTGCCCTGCAGATGTGGACGAGTGTGAGTCTGGGGACGTGTGTGACAATGGCATCTGCACCAACATGCCAGGCTCCTTTCAGTGTCAGTGCCTCTCTGGCTACCATCTGTCAAGGGACCGGAGCCACTGTGAGGGTAAGGGGGCCCTAAAGCTGGGGGGCTGACCTGTTTGTACCTCCCTACCCCAGGACCTCTATTGCCCAGGCCCCAAGCCCAGGAGCTACCTGTAAACGAGCCAGGCACTCCCATGTCCAGGCCCTATCCAGATCCAAGATGGGGCATGGGTCGTGAGCCCCACCTGGGGCTCTGGGAAGCCCCCAGGCTGAGTGAGGGGTCAGCCCCTGAGATTCTCTACTTTGATCTCTTACAGACATTGATGAGTGTGACTTCCCTGCAGCCTGCATTGGGGGTGACTGCATCAACACCAATGGCTCCTACCGATGTCTCTGTCCCCAGGGGCACCGGCTGGTGGGAGGCAGGAAGTGCCAAGGTATGGAAGGGACTTGGTGTGAGCGCCTGAGGAGGAATGGCAGGGAGCAGTAATCTTCCTAGACATTGGTGATCTGCCTGTCTTTCCATCACTCCATCCACTCAGTCATTCTTCCACTCTTTCACCTAGAATAACAGTAACAATACAATGACAGTAATACATGGTGCCTACTATGTGCCAATTCACCCTTACATGCATCCATCCAACAAGAGTTTTCTGAGAACCTACTATTTGCCAAGTGCTATACTACGTATGTACTAGGTATTGAGCAATGAGCCAGGGCTCCCAGCTGGGAGGCGGATGTGTAAACGGATTCTTAGAGTTCAGGGTGCTGAGTGCCAAAAGAGGTCTGAACTAGTGATTAATTGCAATGGAGAGCTGACAGTTGAATCAGAACTTGAAGCATAAATAGGTTCCCTAAAGCATAACTAGGTTCTCTGAGAGAAGCATGGAGGAGTATTCCAGACCCAAAGAACAGTATTTGCAAAGCACAGAGATCTGGAAGGAACTGGTGGGGGTTTTTTTAGGAGAGAGTAGACACCTGTGCCCTAAACTTAGAGTTGAGGGTATTGGTGGTTTAGAATAAAGGGTGATGAGATTTACAGATATTGGGAGATCAAACTGAAAAGTTCTCCAATGCCCAGCTGAGAGTTAGAACTTCATTCTGTTGTTAGTGGGAGCCATTGGAGGTTTTATGAAGAATAATGTAGTGAGTGTGGACAGACCATCTGCTCACAGTAATTGCAAATTCACTTCCAGGATTCATAAAGCCTCCCTATGGTCATCACACATCTATCCACATGCAGGCAAACACGAGTGGACTTCCTGTTGTATGTACTTAGAAATCAAAGTTGAAACTTAGGTTCTGAGCTTGTGTGAGGCACCTGAGGCTCACCCCCAGGGAAAGAATTGCTCCCTCTGAGCAGTTCTTCCTGCCTGCCTTGCTCCCCACAGATATAGATGAGTGCAGCCAGGACCCGGGCCTGTGCCTTCCCCACGGGGCCTGTGAGAACCTGCAGGGCTCCTATGTCTGTGTATGCGATGAGGGCTTCACACTCACCCAGGACCAGCATGGATGTGAGGGTGAGTGCCTCCGGGCTCCCTCCTCTGACCAGACAGTTCCCCTGAGCTGCAGCTGGGGTTCAGAGCTGTTTCCTGGTCCCACCCTCTGGAATTTTGGAAACAGGAAGCAATCTCTTTTGCCTGAGAGTCCAGTGGGGCCAGACCTGGCAGGATGGCCCTAAATGCTATGTTGGGGACGGAGCTTGGCTTTCACAGGCAACTTTGGGGAGCCAGGCAATGTAGGATGAGGTTGGCGGGCAGTGTGGATGGGAGGAAAGTCTGCAAAATCCTGAGCTGCCCTCTGTCTCTTCAGAGGTGGAGCAGCCCCACCACAAGAAGGAGTGCTACCTTAACTTCGATGACACGGTGTTCTGCGACAGTGTCCTGGCCACCAATGTCACCCAGCAGGAGTGCTGCTGCTCGCTGGGGGCTGGCTGGGGAGATCATTGCGAGATCTATCCCTGCCCAGTCTACAGCTCAGGTCAGGAGCCCGCAGGCCCTTTATCTTCCCAGAGCCTCAGTTTCTTCATTAGGAAATGGATTGGGGGGAAATGGCCCCTCCCTGGGCAGATGGGAAATAAGGCAGAGAACTCGGACCTGAGCCTGACGGTCAGCACACATGTGCTAAATCCTCTCTTCTTCCTCCCTGCTCTCCTCGAAGCTGAGTTCCACAGCCTCTGCCCGGATGGGAAGGGCTACACCCAGGACAACAACATTGTAAACTACGGCATCCCAGCACACCGTGGTAAGTCCCTATGCAGCTCAACCTCCTCTACCCCACCCCGCCCACACAGCCATCATCTGCCCCGCCCCTCAACTAAACCCCGCCCCATCACACGTTGCTTCGGGAAAAGCCTCTACTATTGAGTTTGCTGTGCTCCTGCCGAAACCCCCACTGACTCGGTCAGGGCTTGCTGGGCCTCAGTGGCCCTGCAGGTAGAGGCTGCTGGGCACCCAAGACTTGTCATTCCGCAGACATCGACGAGTGCATATTGTTTGGGTCCGAGATCTGCAAGGAGGGCAAGTGCGTAAATACGCAGCCTGGCTATGAGTGCTATTGCAAGCAAGGCTTCTATTATGACGGGAACCTGCTGGAGTGCGTTGGTGAGTGCAGCTGGTCCCAGTGGCCGTGGGAAAGAGACTGGGAGACAGGCATGACTCCCAGCTGGTTGCTACCCCTCGCACTTTTCCTCCAGATGTGGACGAGTGCTTGGATGAGTCCAACTGCAGGAACGGAGTGTGTGAGAACACACGCGGCGGCTACCGCTGCGCCTGCACGCCCCCAGCCGAGTACAGCCCAGCACAGCGCCAATGTCTGAGTCCAGAGGAGATGGGTGAGTCCCGGACCTGCTGGCTTGGGAAACGGAGAGGACAGGAGCCCAGGCCAAGTTGTGACGGCCACCCCCATTCATTCCCTTGCTGCCCATAGACGTGGATGAGTGCCAGGACCCCGCAGCCTGCCGCCCTGGCCGCTGTGTCAACCTGCCGGGTTCCTACCGCTGCGAGTGCCGCCCGCCCTGGGTGCCTGGGCCTTCCGGCCGCGACTGCCAGCTCCCTGAGAGTCCAGCCGGTGAGGGCAAGGGTCGTCCGGGGCCAACTCCAGGGCCCTGTCTGCTGTGTGGGTGGGTTGGAGCATGGGTGGGCACTCCTGGCTTCGGGCTTCTCTCTGATAACTGCACACCTTGCAGAGCGCGCCCCAGAGCGGCGGGATGTGTGCTGGGGCCAGCGGGGAGAGGATGGCATGTGTGCAGGAGCCTTGGCTGGGCCCACCCTTACCTTCGAGGACTGTTGCTGTCGCCAGGGCCGAGGTTGGGGAGCCCAGTGCCGCCCGTGCCCACCACGTGCAGGTGAGACGGCCAGGGAAGGGCTGGCTGGGAGTTATCAGGGCAGGAGCTGGGTGCACTGATCACGCTGATCACCGACTGTACCTCCCAGGGTCCCAGTGTCCATCGCAGAGTGAGAGTAATTCCTTCTGGGATGCGAGCCCCCTGCTACTGGGAAAGCCCCCGAAAGGTGAGAGTAGTGGGAGGGGACAGAGGGGTTGTGGCCATCACTGGGGGCGGCGATGAAGTCTGTTCTCATGGCCGGCGCAGAAGAAGACAGCTCAGAAGAGGATTCGGATGAGTGCCACTGTGTGAGCGGCCGCTGTGTCCTGCGACCTGGTGGCGCCATATGCGAGTGTCCTGGTGGTTTCCAGCTCGATACCTCCCGTGCACGCTGCGTGGGTAAGCCAGGCCACGGGGACCAAGCTGCCATGGGGTGGGGGCAGAGCCTGCAGGACCAGAAGCTAAGGGAGGATGCGTGGCTCTGGCACCCTCGATAATGCACACCTCTCACCCTACCTCCAGACATAGACGAGTGCAGAGAGCTGAATCAGCGTGGACTGTTGTGCAAGAGCGAGCGCTGTGTGAACACCAGCGGTTCCTTCCGCTGTGTCTGCAAAACTGGCTTCTCACGCAGTCGCCCGCATGGGGCCTGCCTGCCCCAGCGCCGCCGCTAACACCAGCTTGGGCCTGGACGTTGATCACTGAGCACTGGGGTGAACTTGGCCTCTCGCTTCTGCCTGGACTCAGGGCTCTGACCCAGGGACCCTCCTGTGTCTCATGGATACCCATGGGGTTCCACTTGGTTTACAAGCAGATGTTGGGTCTCTGGGGCACTGCCAGCCTTCTCCCAGAGGGTGTTTCTTAGAAACTGATAAATAAGATCGTTCCTCTTTACTCTTGGCTTTCAAAGCAAACTGATGTTCATGTCCTAGTGGGTACATACTCCATAGGGCAGCACCAGACCTCAGGCTTCTCAGAGGGGCTAAACTGAGCCCAGCACAGGATGTGTGAAATAGAATTTATTATGGCTCTGATTATGTACACTTGAGATGTGCCTGGCCAGGCTCGCATGGTTTGTACAATAAATACATCACGGGCCTGCTTTCCGAGGCCCGGAAGCACCCACACCAAAAGTTCAGTCCAGCTTCCGAGTCCCCAGCTTCATGGGGCCCTTAGCTGCCTTCTTCTCAGCACGTTTGGCCTCCATCTCCCTCCGACGCTCCTCGCGCTTCTTCCGGGCCAGCTCAGCCTTCACCTGCCCTGGGAACAGGAAGAGGAGGCAGGCTGAGGGCATCAGGATGACCTGGGTCTCAGCTTCCCAGCCTATACCTGCGGGAGAGGTCAGGGGGGACCTGCCCTAGTCCATCCGCCCTCCCAGGGGAAGTACTTACGGCTCTCAGTCTCCAAGCCCTCCCAGTTGTCATCGCCCCATGAGTCAGGTCTTGGCTGAAAATGGAAGCATGGGTAGCTGGAGTGGAGGCCAACTCCTAGCCTAGGTCCACCCTTGGTCTGCACCCTCCCAGTACCTGGGCACCAACCTCCCGACGTGCTGACAGGGGAGCAAAGGGGTCGCCTTTGTCACTGGGCTCTGCGCCCCAGTTATACTCGCTGGCCAGCCGGGCGCCCTCAGGGGGTGGCTGCTGGGGGATCGGCTCCTGCCAGCCCTGGTCCCACGAGCCCTCAGCTTCCCAGCTGCTCCAGTCTGACTCAGGGGACTTGTGTTCGGGGTTCATGGTCTACAGAAGAGAAGGTAGCACCAGAAAAGAAGGGAGGGGCCAGGCCCCACTCCCCATGCATATACACACACCCTGTCCCACCCAGCTCACCTGCCCAGCATGGCTGGCTTGGCTCCCTGCACTCCAGTGGTCCTGCTGGGCTAATACAGACTCAGCCTCCTGCTGCAGTGTGGGAAGGAGAGTACGGCTATAGGCTCCCCCAGCCCCCAGCCCCTTCCCAGCCATGGGCTCCACCCTTTCTTTTGCTTTCCATCTCACTTGCTCCTCAGGCTTTGTCTTCCATCTACAAAGTGGACCTGCTGAACCTCATCACTCCTGTAAAGCTGGGAATGAGATCTAGAGTTCCAGACCCCTTCCCACAGCCGCAGGGGCCAGAGACTGCTGTCAACCGGATGGGAATATTGGGCTCAGAGCTCTGCCCCCATTTCTTTCAGGGTAGCCCCACTCCATCCTCAGCTGGTCCTGAGCCCAGCCCCTAGGGAGGACTGGTTTGGTTCTAGGCCTGGAAGTGGCCTCTCCTTGCTGACCACTAGGGCTGGCTGGGCTCTGGAGCAGGTGGAAGAGGGACAGGGAGTAGATAAGGAGGAGGATCAGTAGGCTGCCCCAACCAGCACCTGCTCGGCCTCTCATTTTTCACCCTGCTCCCAGGGGCCCCTGCAGTTGTGTGGGGGCTCTGGTCCACAATGGCAGCTCCATGATGCCTACTTGCCAGGGATACTGTGCAGCTGAGGACAAGCCTGACTCTAGCCAAGCCCACATGAGTTCCCCTTCGACCTGGGTCCCCTCGGGAGGCGCCCTCAGCTCACTCACCTCCAAGCTGCCCCAATCTTCATCGTCCCATCTGTCGGCAGCACTGCTGTCCTCTGCTGTGTCCTTGTCCTCCTCTTGAGTCTCCCAGTGGCCTGAGGTCATGGGTATGGTGGCAACCAGGGTGGGGGTTGGGGCAGGAAGTCCTAGGGAGCAGAGCCTCACTGAGTTCCCACACTCTGGGCCCCAGGGAAGTCTCAGAACAGGGCAGAGGTTGCTGGGGGTGGGAGGAGCTCACGAGGGGACTAGACCCTATCCCGCCCCTTATGTCCCCATCACCACCCCAGGGGGAGCCATATAACAGCTCCTGGATGCCAGCACCTCAAGCCCTCAGTCACTGACGCAGCCAGTCTGGGACACTCACCCTCGGGCATGGGTCTCTGGGGGACGTTGGTCTCAGCTGGGGTAGCTGTGGGGTGTGCACGGATCAGCTTGGAAGTGAGTGAGGAGACCCCTGTCACGGCCCAGCCTGCCCAGCTAGCTGCAGCTCCTCCCACTGCAGGGCTGGAGGCTGCATGGACATCCTTCTCTAGGCAGTGACAGGAGAGACAGATATAGGCACTTCAGGCATCCATGGGAAAGGAGAGAGGAAGGCAATAACTGAAACACAGTGACCTGTAGTGAACCCCGTTCTCTAGGCTTATGTTCTCCCACCTATAAGATGGAGTATGGGGGAGGCATCAACTCGGCTCTCTAGGGTTCTTCCAATGAGATGGAAGGGGGCCACGATGGGGGACAGTCAAGGACGTGGCAGGAGGAAGAGGGAACATGAGTATGGACTACTCACCCACTTCAGCCAGCTGGGTGGGGTCCTCTGACACAGACTCCAGTTTGGAGAGGAAGCTTCGGATAGCCTTGAAGGCCTATGAAGTAGTAAGGGGCAGAGCTGGGGCCTCCAGGGTTCCTGTGAGCCCTCCAGGCCAGCTTGGGTCCACAGATCCCCAGCTCCCACCTATAGTCCCCAGCTATGCCTCACCTGATCCCGCACGGATTTCTCAGGATCCACAGTGAGGCCACAGAGCACAGGCAGGATCTTGTGGGCACAGTCATTCATCGAGTACAGGTTATGGGTGGCAGCGAAGCCCAGGACACCCGCAACCCGTGATGGTGCAAAGGGGTCCTTAGTGGCCCGGCTGAAGGCAGAGGTGAGGACCCTGTGTCTGGTCTGGGGTGGGGAAGGGGAGAGGGCTCCTGAGTATAGGGTCAGCCCTGGGCCCCAGAAGTGCCAGACCTCACTGCTCAGAGTAGAGGCCGTCCACAGGGCCCCAAGTCTGAAAAATGTGAGTTAATCACTGACAAAGGGGGATAATTTACTTGAAACTCTGATGTTGGCTTTGTCCAGCTCACTGGGCTCACTGTCTCACAGCGACAGGGACTGGAGCAGCTGTGGCCCTGGGGCTGGGGCCTATGCCTCCCTTCTCCCCTGTCCTGCTGACCCGATTCATTCGTCTCTGTTAACTGTCTGGGCACTTCAGGCATCAGAATTTACAAACATTGGCTGAGAGGATGCATACAGAGCATGGGGTCAAGCAGACCTGGGTTCAGTTCCCATCTAAGGTTATGTCTACCCCTCAGACACTGGGGATGGGAGTGCCCAGAGCCTAGTGCTCTAGGAAGACAATGGCCCACAAACAAGGAGCCTGGATGTGGAGGCGGCCATGGTCCTAACGGTGACAGAATGGCCGATTCCTGGGAGGTGTACTCACGTTGGCACTGAGGTAGGAGCCTATTTTGCCCAGGCAGACCGTGGTATTGCAGCGGATGGGGCCCTGCTCGTCCTTGGCCTGCAGCCGGGCGAAGTGCTTCAGCAGCTCCACATTGAGGTTGGCCTCGTTCAGCTTTGGGGCTAGGAGCAGCATTGACTGCAGGGAGGGGCAGTGGAAACTGAGCCAAGGGCCACGTGCAGGAGTGTAACTGGGAGTGTGCAGAGGCCACCGGTGGCCCTGGGTGCTGAGGAGACCCGCCAAAGCCTTCCCAAACCTACCTCCCAACCTGGTCTCGGTCCCTATCCAGAATGCTAAGGTGGGAGACCCCCATTTCTTTGTGCCCTTTACAGCAAAACCTCCAAAGTTTGTTGGCATTCGTCTCCTATCTCTCGTCTGCCTTCGCTGTGTGCACTCTGCTCAGACTTTCATCCCCCTACATTCTACCAAGTGGCTCAGGTTGAGGTCACCAGCGAACTCCATGCTAATAAATCCAATGGCGAGTTCTACAGCCTCACAGACCTTGACCCCTCCGCAACTTTGACATTCCTGAGCTCTCCCTCCTTGCAACCTATTTCTGGTCTTCCAGGATACCACCCTCTCCTGGTTCTCCTCTGACCTTGCTGGCTGCTCCTTCAGTCTCTTTTTGCTGAGCTCATACTGTTCAGACCCCTAGAGTTACTCCTCAGGCCCCTTTCCTTTATACCTCACCCTAGGTGATCTTACCCCTTCCATGGTTTTGAATACCCATTAGCTGACAATACCCAGATGTGCACCTCTAGCCCAGACTCCTTCCCTAAACTGCAACCACCAGACCCCACATCTCCACCTGGCCAAGCCTGGGCCCAACCCCTCCCCACACCTCTTCTTCTGTCTTCTCAGTAAATGGCAACTTAACCTTCTAGTTGCTCAGGCTAGACGTTTCAGAAAGTTCCTTGATTCCATATCTATCCATCAATACCCCATTAGCCTCACCTTTGGACTATGGCCCTTTCTCTCCACCTGCTGCTACCACTCACATTTGAGCCACTCTCATCTCTCACCTGGGCTACTACAATAGCCCCTAACAGTATCCCAATTTCCACCTTTGCTCTGAGAGCCAGTCCTCCACACAGCAATACAATGATTCTTTAAAAACAAGTCATGGGGAAGTCAGGATGACTCAGCGAGTTAAGCACTCACTTTGCAGCCCCGGGGTCTGAGGATCGATTCCTGCCTCTGGTCTGTGTGGACCCATATGCTGAACTGGTGTGTGCCCCCAGTTCAGTTCTCACAGGGGCAAGCTTCCCATGCGGGAGGCCCCCATGGCCTGGTTCCCACCCTGTGCAGCCCCCACCCACCTCTGTGGAATGAAACCATGTTGAAAACTGATGTACAGCTATGGAGATTGCTCTGGGCCCTCCCCTGTCTCTGTCAAAAACAATAAAATAAATCTTTAAAAAACAAACAAACAAACAAAAAAACAAGTCAGACCAGGTCAGTGCTCAGCTCAATCCCCTAGTGACTCCGTTGCACTCCCAGCAAATGCCTTCCACACCCTACAAGGCCTCGGCCTCCAACCTCACCATTACCTCTCAGACTCCACCTCCCACACCCACGCCCTTTCAGCCACACTAAACCTCTTGCTGCTACTTCTACACTCCAGGAACATGCCAGCCTCAGGACCTTTGCACATGCTATTCCTTCTGCAGGGAGCACACTTCCTTCAGCTCTCCATGTAGCTCAATTCCTTACTTCCTTTCCTTAAATGACACTTCCTCAGCAAGGGTTTCCCTGATCACTGTTTGTATAACTGGAAACCCTTTCTTCATACTCAATCACTTTCTAACATAATACATATTTTCTAATTCTGTTTATTGTCTGCCAAGCCCACTTCCTGTCCCCTCAAAAGCTCCGTGGGAGCAGGGAGCTTAGGCTCCTTGTGCATACTACATTCCAGAGAGTGCTCAGCCAGTGTCTGCTGAACAGAGGACTATAGGCCATGTCCACCCTGCTCCCCCTACCAGCTGCTGAGCTGTACCCACAGCCTAAACCCACATGCAGGATGGTGCCTGCCCTTCCCACAACTTGTTCAGACCCACAGGCTGAAACCAAGGCCTCTGGGTCCTGTGATAAATCCCCTCCAACCCTAGGAAAACCAGGGGTGGCCACTCTGGGCCTGGCCACACCCACCTTAACAGTCTGCTCTCTGATGGCAGGGTTGGTATCCAGGAAGCCATGCACGATGTGGGGAAAGATCTGGGTGTTGACTGTTGGCTCATCAAGGTATTGGATGAACTGCTCCATCTGTGGCCCAGTTGTGGGGTATAAGAACTCAGTCAACCCCCACACCACAGTCACGGGACTATTCTTGTCTTAAGTTTCTGTGCCTGGCAGGCACTGCCTAGCCAGGCAAGTCTGCTGAGCCCCCACCTTGCATCTGGCCTCTCTCTGGCCTCAAGCCCACGTGGAGGGGTAAGAAGAGGCCAGGAGGGTGCTGGGAAAAACCAGGGATTGGGAATTGGGAGGGCTTGGCCTCTGGTGTTGCTCAGCAGGCCGATTGTGTCATGCCCCTTCTCAGACCCTCTGCTGCCTATTCTATAAAAGTAGGTATAACCTCTGCCCAGACAAGCATCATGAGGAGGATTGGTGCATGTGGCAGTTGGAGAGGAATGATACCTGGGTATCACTAGGTACTTCCTGGCTCTGATGCTCCCAGCTACCCTGGGGTTGGCAGGATAAACACCATCCCCATGTTAGAGTGACTGAGCCAGGATATTGAGGGTTGGTGGGGGGGGGGGGGTTTCAGGGAAGGTGTTTGAGCCCTATAGCCTGAGTAGGCCAGGCATTCCCAAAGCTGCCAGTGAGCCCTGTGATAGTTTCGACTTTCTGAGAGCACGTCCTCATTGGTCCCTCACCAGTGTGTATGTTTGGGAAGGGGTTTCTGGGTGCCAGGGCAACGGCTACAGCATTTGCCTAGGGCTGATGGTGGTGCAAGGGCCTCCCCAGCAACCAGGGTAGGGCTGGGTAGAGTGGAGGAGTCAAGGCCTGGCCGGGGCGCCTACCTGCTGTAGGAGGCGGATGCGCATGGCCCGGTCAGTGGATGAGAACATCTTGACCACAACGGGGATGATCTTCTGCTGATACTCCTCAGCACTCAGGAACTTGCCTACCTGAGGGCAGGAACAGGAAGAGGGGCTCAGCTACAGCCCAGAGTGGGAAAAATTACTGGGCTCGTTTAACTTCCTTAGGCTCCCTGCTGATCTCCCAAGGTGGGAATAGGGTGATGGTGGAGGGAAGGCACTTCCTCAGCAGCCCCTCTGCTCATACTCCACTTCAGTTAGCCTTGACCTTAACCTTTTGGGTCAAGTCTCTTTTAGGAGGCTGATGAAAACGCCACACTCCTTCCTATAATCAGACAGCTACATGCCACATACACATACACAGAACTCTGCCTACAAGCTCTGGGGGTTCCCAGAGATATAGGACTTGCTTGCTGTCTTCTCACTTCTCCCACACCAAGTCCCTTCAGGAAAAAGGGTTCTCCCAGGGTGGGCAGAGGGGGAAATGGCAGGTGCCAGGTTAAGGGTGGACTGGGGTCTAAGGAAGCCCCTAGATAAGTCAGGAGAGCTAAGTGCCAGGTGGTCAAGTGCCAAGGATGAAAACTGAGGTGGTGAGCAGGTGATGCCCTAGGCCCTGGGAACCAGGGTGTGAACACAGGTCAGTCCAGGAGGCCTGTCTTGGAGAAATGGAGGAAGGGCTGAGGACTCTGAAGCAAGGGGTCTTTGGAAAAAGAAATTTGGAGGCACAGGGTTCACTCTTCCCAAAGGACAAAAAGTCCCCCAGACTCTCTGACAGCTGGTGAGGTGGCCTTGGCTAACTGAGCCACTGTGCTGTGGGCAGAAAGTCAGCTCCTCATGTGGCTTGGGTCTGCCCTCCCCGGGCTGCCCCTCCCCAGGACGGCCCCACAGGGCTGGCCCCCACTCCAGGGCCTTCTCTTTTGTGGTTCTGATCCACCAGCCAGTCTCTGGGCCCCATAGTTTCTGAGGCTCCCCAGCCTTGCATGTCTCCCCTCACTGAGACCCTGGCCCCACTCACCTTAAAAAGGGGTGTGAGGACCACGGCCCCTGCATTGCCAAACTCGAAGGCAGTCAGTAGCTGGGGCAGCACCTTGTGCCGGCAGAAATCCTCGGGGAATGAGTCTAGGCTCTTGCTTAGCTCCTGGAAGAACTTCTGCTTCTCAGCTGGCTCTTTGATCTGAGGGAGTGATACACGGAAGAAGAAATCAGCCTGGTCATGACCCTCCCCAGCAACAGGCAGAGACAGGGGGTCACCCCAGCCTGAAGGAGAACTTAAGCTTGTGAGCCCAACTGCCTGTGTTCAAATCTCTGCTCTCTCATTTATCAGCGGTGTGACCTTGGGCAAGTTCCTGCATCTGTAAAATTGGATGATAACTATACCACTTCCCAGAGTTGTTCTCAGGATTCAACCAAGAATGCACATGATGGCTCTGAGCACAGTGCCTGGCACACCAACACACCATAGGTGCTCAGTCAAGTGGTAACTGTCATTCTCATCACTGCCACCCGGCCTGTTGCTAGGGAAGCAGCTACTAGGGGGATCAGGCTCTTTATCAGCATTACCTCTGTTCCTCATGACAACCCCAAATGTGAGTACCACCAATCCTATCACACAGATGAAGAAACTGAGGCTCAGAGAGGTGAAAGGCAAGTCAGGCATACCTGCAACCCCACACTGGATGGAGTTCACAGCACGCTGTGGGATAGCAGGGATTAGGGTGCAATTTACCCCCAAACCTGGTCCTCCCATTCACTGAGCCCAAACCAGCCAGGCTGTCAACTCAAAACTTTTGTCCTTTAGTCATCCTAACCCATCAGAAACCAAAATATCCACATACAACTCCCATTTCCTGAGGACTATGTGCCAATCAGAGTTACATGATAAAATCTTTACACAGATTAAATCCTCCTCACAATTTCATGAGGTAGGTACCAACATAATCCACATTTAATCCAACAAGGAAGCTGAGACACAGAGAGGGCAAGGAGCATGTCCAAAGTCACATGGCTAAGCAGCAGTCAGGGAAGGGTTTTTGACTCAGTGGTCTAGCACCTCTGTGTGCTACACCCTGTGAAGAGGTGCTGTTACTCCATTTACAAACAAGGAGGCTAAGGCTCAAGGTCACCTGCCAAGAGTGGCCAGGTAGGGATTCCAACCCAGTTCTGTATGATTCCAAGGTTCCCGTGCTCTCTGCTGTACTCTCAGCCCCACAGCGGCTGCCTAGCCAAGAAGAGGTGGCCTCTGGCTAGGGATGAGGAGGACCTGGTTGGTTCTGGAGTGGCTCAATCCAGTGTGGAAGGCAGGCGTGGGGCTCTGACAGCAGGGCTCAGGGCGAGCCAAGGCCCAGAGAAAGTCCAAACCACATCCAAGGTCACAGATCAAGAGAATCACAGCTGGGCTCTCTCTACCCAATGACAGGAAGAGGGGCTCCCTGGGTACTGCACTCCTACATTCTCCTGTGACGGGCCAGAAACAGCCCATTTCCTCTGGGGCACATTTTTTTTTTTTTTAAAGATTTTTTAGTTGTTTTTTTTTTTTTAAATATATTTTTATTTATTTATTTTTGACAGAGAGAGAGATACAGAGACAGAGACAGAGAGAGAACTGAACTGGGGGAGCTCCCAGTTCAGCACATGGTTCCGCACGGGCCGGCGCCGGGAATCGATCCCTGGTCCCTGGGGCTGCAAAGTGAGCACCCAACCCACTGAGCCATCCCGGCTTCCCCTGGGGCACATTTTAAGGAGAAGGGCAACCTGGCACAGCCAGCCATGTGATGAGAACTCCATGTAACAAAGCTCCTACTGCCCCCCCCCCCCCCCCCCCCCCCCCCATTGCCCAGGAGGCAACAGGGCTCAGCGTTTCCAGGGCTTCTAGATGCATCTCAGATTCCCATCCTCCCAAGGCCCTCCCAGTTCCCATGTCAGTTAAGACACAAGATTCCACAGACCATCAAGGCCTGTGGAAGTGCCTGTCACTCATCTCCACTCCAGATTCTCAGTCACCATGTGCCCCACACATGGTCAGGTCAGAGCAGAGCCTCTCATTCATCCACTACAACAAGCCTATGGGCCAGCAGATACTACTGCCATCCCCATTAGACAGATATGAACTGAGGTTCAAAGAGGCTAAGTCAAAGGCTCCCTTCTCACCATCTTCCACCTGCTGTTCCCTCTGTCTGGAACACTGTTTCCCAGTTCCCATTCCTATCCCACCTTCATGCACTTCAGGTCTCAGCTCAAATGTCACCTTTGAGATGCCCTTCCCTGAGCACCTCCCCCTGCTAGTTTCCTTCCTGGCACTTTTCCTCATCCCAGGAAGCACACATTTCTTCATTTATGTTTTTCACTCCCTCTCTCCCAGTAAAAGTCCCCAAGGGTGGGGACCTGGTCCATTTACTCCTTGATAGACCCTTGAGGACAGGGATCTGGGGTTGATTCCTTCCTCCCCAGCACCAGGCATGGCACACATCAGTGAAAAGGCCAGAATGTATGTGTGGAGTCGATGACATGCCAGGAGCAGTCACTAAGCACTATATTATAGTGCCAGCCACTATACTCTGCATTTCCAACTCACTGAATCCCCACCACACCACTTTGCAGTAGGTACTATTATTAGGACTGAGCTTCAGCCAAGGGAAGTCACAGCAAGTAAGAGCAGGAGCCAGGGTTTGCACCCAGAGAGCCTAGCTCCACAGTTCATGCCAGTCTCCAAAGACCTAATTATGAGGGAGCCCACAAATGTGTAGGGAGGCTAGGGGTGAGGAACACAGGCCCAAAGCCCAGGGTGGGGCGAGGGCTCACCTGAATCTCTTCCAGGAAGAGATTGGTCTCCACAAAGCGATTGTTCATGAAGCCGCCAGGCGCCCGGCAGTTTTGCAGGAAGCGGGCTGGGTTGGGACGCACCTTGGGGTTGGCTCCGACTAGCTCGCAGTAATGGGGCACCAGTGATTTGGGGATCTGTGGGAGAAGGGTCAGTGTCAGGGCAGGCCTGGTTAGCTGGCAGGGAGGGGCTGGGGTGGGCCAGACACTCACCTTCCCAGGGTTACGCAGGGCGGCAGCCCGAGATAGGGGCCCATTGAAGACTTCCCAGATGAGGCAACCCAAGCGCCACATGTCAGCTGACCTGAGACAGTGACCAGAGATACTCAAGGCCCTGGTGTCCTGCCAGCAGAGGCCTCCAACCTGCCTTGGGTACCAGGCACACACTGCATGGCAGACCCTGGACTATGTCCCTCAGCTGATCCTCCAATCAACCCCCAAGAAAGTTTCATTAGTAGTCCCATTTGACAGATAAAGAAACAGGCTCAGAGAAGCAAGAACATCTGCCCCAAGTCACAGAACTTTCAAATTCAGAACCACCTAACCCAAAAGCCTGTGTTTATCCTGCCCCACCTCCCTGAAGATCCCAGGAGCAGAGGAGTCCCACCCAGAGGACTCTGATTCCCTCCCCAGCCAGGCAGCAGGGGACAAGGAATGCCAGCTACTCTAGGGGGTCTTGAGGCTGCAGGGGCTTCCAGAACAGAGCAGATTGGGGCATATGCCACCCCAAGTCACCCACCACGTCTCTCTGATCGCTCTGTCACTGCTATCAGCCAACTCCGGGGGGTCATACTGCTCAAGTTCAGGGATCCCCTTGCTGGGGGGTCCCCCACCATTGCCCTGGGCTGAGTACATGTAGTCCAGGCCTCCAAGCTTCCACTCGCCGGCGCGGTCCACAAATACAGCGGCCATGCAGACATTGTTGTGGATGAGATTGCAGTCGTTGACCAGGAAGCTGAGGGCTTTCTGGGGGCAGAAGGAACCATCACACCCCAGTATCTGAAGCCCCCCAACCCGTGCTCTCATCACCACTGCTCCCCACCTCACCACGATCTGATGTAGCCCCCAGGAGAGCTCCAGCTCCTTCAGGCCACCGGACTCCGCTCGCACCTTGAGGAACACTCTCAGGGGAGTCACAGCCTCTGTCACTACATGGAGGCATTTGTCTGTCTGAAGGGGGGATATAGGGATATCAGGGCAGGATGGGTAAGAGGGAAGGTGAGACATGATGGGGAGAGCTGGAGAGGGGAATAAAATCTGGGGGTGCAGAGGCAGAAGGGGGTGCTGGGAGAAAGCAAAGGGCAGATGAGGTAGACTGGGCAGCAGGTACCTCCAGCCCATCGATGTAGGCCAGAATGTTGGGGTGCCGGAGAGTTTTGAGGCGCTTGAAGGCAGCTTTGGCCACCTGAGTCTGCTCTTCTGCACCGGGCTTCACATCATACACGAAGATGGACACTGGGCTGCCTGTAGCCTGGGGGAGGGCAGAGGGGCCTCAGGGGTGTGGGGCGGGCCTTGGGCTGACCCCTTCAGCTCTGAGATGACCCTCCCTCCCCCAAGGAGCCGGTTAGCGCCTGGACGAATGGTCCGCTGGCCGGCTCTCTCCCCAGGTCAGCCCTCAGGAACTGAGTGCGGCCCACGTGACCCCGGTTCCGTCCGCCAGTCGGTCCCTCGGTCCTTTCACCCGCCACGTAAGCACTGCCAGTCCCCCTCCCCTGGCCCGTTGCCACCGAGGCTCCGTAGCCACGTCAGGCAGGGCGCGACGCGGCGGGGCCGGCGGTGCTGACTAGGCGAGGCCGAGGTCGGCCGCGGCCTGCGGAGCGGAGCCGCGCTCACCTTCTTGCGGCCGCTGTGCAGGGTCCAGGGCCCTGGCGGGCCGCCCTCAGCGGGTTCCGGGCTGAGCTCGAACGGGAAGTCCCGGACCGGGTCCCGGACAAAGAACCACATCGCCGCCGCCGCCGCCGCCGCCGCCGCCGCGGGCTCGGGCGCCTCAGCTCCGGGTCCTTGGCAGCCCCGAGCCGGGGCGGGGCGGGGCGAGGGCGGGGCGAGGGCGGGGAGGGGCGGGGCCTGGGTCGGTGGGAGGAGCAGAAGGGCAGTGCAGGGGGTGGAGCAGGTGCAACGAGCGTGCGATCCCCGCGCAGCCAGCTGCCAGCTTCGGTGGCAAGTCACCCAAACTCTCCAAGCCCCTGTGTCCTTATATCTAAAATGTGGGTGTTAATGGAGTCCACTTCTTAGCGTTATTATAAGAATGAGAGCTTGAGAAGGGACAGAAGATGGAGAAACCAAGGCAAGGAAGAGAGATGGGGAGACAGATGAAAGAGGAAGTCTACAGACAAGAAGGGTTGCAGTGAGAAGTGAGGTGGAAACAAAGGTGGACGATTGTCCTCAAGCCAGACACTCTCTCCCACCAGTCAGTGGATTCCTCCAGAATCTGGCGAGGAGTTAGTTTTGGCGGAGTGATCAGGCAAGAGGCACAAGGACACAGAGCCCCTGAAAAGGAGCGGGGGTGCCGGCCAGAGAATGAAGCCAGGGAGGTCCAAGAACCCTGAGGCATGGGGAGGACACCTGGGGGGCTGTTCTACTGGGCCCTACAGACATGACCCTCTGCTCTACAAGGCCAGCCTCTCCTCCAGGACCCCCAGCGCCTATACAGATTGAATCTGTCAGCAGCAAAGTGGTTTCAGCAGCCCAAATGTCAATCACACTACTGGGGACCCAGCGCCTTAGCAAGACAGAGCCCAATATCCAGGAGGGGCTGGGAAGACAATGGCCCCTCTACAGTAATGTCTCAGGGGACCCAGGGTTGGGGACAGTCCTGCAGCCACAACCTGTGGAGTGTGGGTGAAATCCTGAAACTGTTTATGAAACATCTTTATGGGTTGCCTTTAGGAGCAGATTCAAGGGCAAGGATGCCAAAGTCAGCAGAGCTAGGCTGAAATCCTGGCTCAGGCCCTCCTCTCATTGGCTATGGGAGCTCACTATACCCTCTGGGAGCCTTTGTTTCCCATCTATAAACACGGATGAACAGTGCCCTGCACTTCACTTGACACAAAACAAACACTCAGCAGAGACTTGTTCTCTTCCTTTCCTTGTCCAAGTACCTGTGTAGGACAGTCACACAACATGCTGCTGGCTGCTTGGAGCAGAACAGACGTAATGACTAGAAGTCTTCCTGTGTGACTTTGATAGGAAGACAGTGACACCGTTGTGAACACGGAATTTGAAATACTGGGGGTGGGGAGCATCCTGTCACTGGAGGACAGCAGAGGTCTTAAGTGCCAGAACATGAGGTCTAGAACAGGGGTGTCCATCCTTCTGGCTTGCCTGGGACACACTGGAAGAATTGTCTTGGGCCACACATAAAATACACTAATGATAGCTGATGAGCTTTAAAAAAAAAGTCACACAAAAAATTCATAATGTTCTAGGGATGCTGGGATAGCTCAACAAGTTGAGCAATTGAATCCCAGCCCCAGCTCATGCAAACCTATATGCTGAACTGCTCAACTGTTAACCGCAGAGATGGCGGTGAAAGTTCTCGCCTCCCATGTGGGAGGCCCCCGGTTCAGTTTCCGCCCCACGCAGCCCTCATCCACCTGTGTGGAATGAAACCATGTCACAACTAATAATGCACAACTATGGAGACTGCTCTGGGCCCTCCCCCCTTCTCTCTCTCTCTCTCTCTCTCTCTCTCTCTCTCTCTCTCTCTCTCTCTCTCTTTCTCTCACCTTCTCTCAAACAATAAAATAAATCTTTAAAAAAAAAACCACTCTCATGTTTTAAGAATTTGTGTTGGACCACAAATTGGACAACCCTGATCTAGAAACTTATCCTGGGGAAGCTGGGATGGCTCAGTGTGTTAAGCACTCACTTTGCATTGCCAGGGACCGGGGGTCGAGTCCCGGCCCCGGCCCGCGCAGAACCATATGCTGAACTGGGAGCTCCCCCAGTTCAGTTCTCTCTCTGTCTCTGTATCTCTCTCTCTCTCTCTCTCTCTCTCTCTCTGTCAAAAAACAATTAAAAAATAAATAAATAAATATTTAGAAACTTATCCTACTGAAGAGGGAAGCCACACAGCCGGAACTGTGAGTGAGTGTGGAATAATGGACAGGGAGAGGCTGGGGTAGAGTGATGCTTTGGGGTAGAGGTCATGGTTAGAGGAAACAAGCTTCATGTGGTGGCATTTATTTAGTGGCACATTCTCTTAGCACCTACCAATTGTTAGGCCTGTGCAGTGCATTGGACCTCGCCTAACAAGGAAACAGGTGCAGTGAAGGCAGGACCACTGGGCTAGGGGGAGACCTGGGAGCCCTCATTACACAGGTAGACACCAAGCCGAGGACAGGCTACACAGAGCACACCAGAAAACATACTGATAAGTGAGGAGTAAAGGGAGCTGCCCCACAGAGTCTTTGCTAACTAGCCTGGCTTCTGCAGCAGAACCCAGCACAGAGGCTACCATCTTAGGAAGGGGACAGCACCACTCACCTTGTGTCTGCGCTGCCCTCACATTGTGAGCCTCCATTTCATGCACTGTAAAATCAGGATAATACCATTTCCTGATCACTGCCTGATGGGGGAGGGGGGCAGTGTTGTTCCCATCTCACAGATGAGGAAACTGAGGCTTGGAAAGCTCATGCAGTAGGAAGTGGCAGCACCTGAGCCATTGTGCTGCTGGCTGCCTCCCTCACCCACCAGGATGAGTTCAAGCATCGCTGCAAGCCCTTCCGTGACCCATGGGCAACCTAGGGCAAGCAGGCATGGAGCCTTCAGGGACACCAGGAGGCCAGTCACTCCAGAGATTGTCAGGCAGGCAGAACCCGGAGGCAGATGCCTAGGTCTGGATCCCATTTCTCTGGCATCTTGGGCAAGTCCCTTCAACCCCTTTTCCTCATCCATAAACTGAAGACAAAGTATAAGTGTTCACCGTTGTGGTTAGTAGAAGTATTTGGCCTAGGCTGACCAGAAGTACCATCTTAAACGAAACAGAAAACAATGGTACTCTCCCATTTCAAACAGTACATATGGTCAGCTTACTGATGCCCAGTGAGACTAGGCTGGCCATATGTATGTATCTTCTGAAACAGGACAGTACCACTGTTTTCTGTCCCGTTTGAAATGGTATGATTGATCAGCCTAATTTGGCCCCATATAAACAGCGCACTGGGAAGCCAAATGAAGGCCTTGCAAAGGAAGTTGTAAACAGGGTTGTGGTGTGGATGCAAAATGAAGAGAGAGTGATTGGAAAGGCTCAAGGATGGAAGTGATTTATTAACTGGAGATCTTCAGATGACACAGGGGATGAAAACAATCCACAAAGGCAGGAAAATTAACCCCTGACCACGGCCACTCTGTCAAAGTAGAGCGTTAAAGAAATACAGTGGGAATCACAGTCAGCATTAGGGCAGTCTTCTCAGTCTTGCAGTACATTATAGTGATAAATGTTTTTATTTTCTTCAGGAAACAAACAGTTCTTTATTCTCACTGTCATTTTTTATTATTAGGAAAATAATGTTCCTCTCCTTTTATGAAAGAGAAAAAACAGTTTTAGTTACTACACTGATAAGAAGCTGTAAAATCCTTTGGTTTTGTGGATTCAGGTAACATTCTATACCCTCATAGCATCAAAAGTTGAGGTGAGGGGAATTTGGGAGTATGGTGGGAATCAACTGGCACAACTGTCATGAAGGTCAAGTCAGCAGTACTTGTGAACCACTTTGTCCCAGTAATTCCACGTCTAGAAATATGTCCTACAGAAACCCTCCAACTATGCAGATTTACACAAAGTTGTGTAGTTGTTAGAGCCTGGATTATAGAGCCAGACTGTCACTATCCCAGCTCTGCTGCTTGTGAGCTGTGTGACCTTGGCCAAGTTACTTGCTTTCTTTCTACCTCAGTTTTCTCACTTGTAAAATGGGTAGAATAATAGTATCTGCTCCATAGGTGTTGTGGAATAAATAATTTCTATCTCAAAGATGTTCACCCCTTCACCCCTAGAACCTGTAGCTATGTTAGCTTGCACAGGTCAAAGGAATTTTGCTTTTGTGATTGAGTTAAGGGTTTTGAAAGTGCCCTGGATTATCCGAATGGCACTGATAGTCACAAGGGTCTTTATAAGAGGCAGGAGGATCATGGTGAGTAGTAGGAGATGTGACGATGGGCCAAACAGGGTGGAGTGATGTGAGGAAGAGGTCATAAACCTAGGGATGCAGCCGGCAACAGATTCTCCTCGGCAGCCTTCCGAAGGGACACAGCCCTACTGACACATTCATTTTAGACTTCTGATATCCAGGACTGTAATGCTGTCTTAAGCCACTACATTTGTGGTAATTTGTTACAGTAGCCATAGGAAGTGAACGCAATGGGCATGTTGTGAGGGCATGTGAGTTAATGTAATGGCTTCAGTGTATAGCATACAGTGAGTGCTCAGTAAATGACAGCTCTAATGTGGATTGTAGTACTATTTGTGATAAAAGAAAAGTGGAAAAATTCAAATGTCCAACAGGAGTGGAGTGACTCCAGACTCCCTGCATACTATGGAACCACAGCAACAGTTAATAAGAAATGCTGCTCTATGGGTACTGACATGGAGAGATGACCAGGATCATGATATCACAGCTTCTCTGAGTCCTCCCTGCATGTCAGAACAGAGCTGAGTGCTCTCCTTTCAGTATCATTCCTCATCCTCATAACAGTAAATGGGTTTTCAGTTTGAGAAACCACAAAGTATTTGTGTGAACAGTAGTAATATCAACAGGAAATTCTAATATAAAGAATTATCAGGGATGCCAGGATAGTTCAGCAGGTTGGGCATTTGCCTTAACACTGCGAGGTCTGGGGATCAAATCTCCAACTCAGCCCATGTAAACCCATATGCGGAACTATGGGGAAACTGTAACCACCTGGATGGTGATGAAAGTTCTCACTTCCCATGAAGGAGGCCCATGGTTCAGCTCCCATCCCACGAGGCCCCACATCCACCTGTGTGGAATGAAACCATGTCACAACTAATAATGTGCAACTATGGAGATGGTTCTGGGCCCTCCCCCCTTCTCTCTCTCTCTCACACCTTCTCTCAAACAATAAATCTTATAAAAAATAAAAAGAAGGAAAAGAAAGAAAGAAAGAAAGAAAGAAAGAAAGAAAGAAAGAAAGAATTATTAACTGTAACAGGGGATTGGAGTAACAAGAGATGAACTAATAGGAAGTAAAGAGAACTCTAAAGAATACAGGATATAAGGTGCAGACCCCATTCCCCAAGAACCTCCCCCATCCTGTCCAGCCCCAGGTCTGAGATCCACACTTGGTTGGAGAAGAAACAGTTGTGGCTCATTGGATAGTAGAGAAGTTGCTGAAGTGCTGTGCAGGCCCCATGGAACTGGAAAGCCGTCCTTTAGGGTGCTGGGGAAGAGGCACTCCACTACTCCCAGGGTCGGGTGGGGTGCTGCTGGCCACCTGCGCTGGAAAAGCTCAAGGGCTGAGCTAGAGGAGCTGGCCCCTGCCACAGACAGACCCAGGCTCAAGAGCCTGTCAACACAGGGAAGCAGAAACCTTTCTCAAGAAATGGCTATCAGCGCCCCCTACCGGCTAAACTTAACGTGCCATCTGGCGAAGGAAAAATATTTAAAGAACCCACATTCGTCTTCTCAGAAAAGGCAAAGTGATGAATTTGGATCTGAGAGGTAATAAATTAATAACTGGCACAGAAACGTTAGTTTCATTTTTAAAGATAAGGAAACTGAGGCTCCAGAGAAAGGAAGAAGCACACCCAGTGCTAGGATTTGCGGCGCTCTGCAAAACATTTAGAAAGCAGTTTGCGGGAAAGCCAGAGTGGCTCAGTGGGTTAAGTGTTCGCTTTGCAGCACTGGGAACGGAAGATCGATCCCGGCCCAGGCCTGTGTGGACCCTGCGCAGTCCAGGCCACTTGTGTGGAACGAAAACTGATGACGTGTAACTATGGAGGCTGCTCTGGGCCCCTCCCCCTTCTCTCTGTCTCTGTCAAAAACAATAAAAATAAATAAAAAGAAAGAAAGCAAGTGGCAAAATTATCCATCATTGTGGTAATAACTTCACTACCATCCATAAATGGGCACACACACACTCTCCAAATCTGGAATACACACCAAATTCCAGTCTTCCTCCAGGACATGGGGATTACAGGGTATTCTTGCTGTGTTATTAGGTTGAATACTGTGAAATTGAGGCTTATAGGTCAAAAATAGTGAAATATTGGCAATTTCATGCAGTTCAACATATTTACTTTTGTGATGTGATGTTTGAAGTCTTCACAATGAGCATAAATTACTTTTATAAACAGAAAATTATATACATGTACATGTTTATGTATACTTATACACATCCATATATGTATACATATAATTTCATTATACTCATACATACATAATACCAATAATACACATACACATAATACCAATAAATGTATTATGTATGTATGTGAATGTATATTTTGGAAAGTCCTCCATCTAACTGCCTTTGCCTATAGTAGTAGCTTTTCCTACGATAAAATAGAAACTTCAAAGACTCCAGGGAAAAATGTTTGTTCAACCCACTACAAATTCCGAAGATCTACTTGTTAATGGCCCACATTTTGTTTCTTGACAACTTACCACAGGAAAAACCTGTCATTTGTGCTCTTTCTATTTGTTTTATGAGATTCAAGTCATGAAGCAGGGGAAGCCAGGATGGGATGGCTCAGCGGGTTAAGTGCTCACTTTGCAGCCCCTGGGTCTGAGGATTGAGTCCCGGCCCCAGCCCGTGAGGACCCATATGCTCTCTTGTGGGAGGCCCCTGGTTTGGCCCCTGGCTCACAGGGATGTGCCTCCCATGTAGGAGGCCCCTGTCCTGGTTCCACCCTGCATGGCCACCACCCACCTGTGTGGAACAAAACCATGTGGAAAACTGATGATGTACAACTATGGAGACTGCTCTCGGCCTTCCCACCCTCTCTGTCTCTCCCTGTCTCTGTCAAAAACAATAAATTTAAAAAATATTGTAAAGGGCATAATATTAAAAAATAATAAAGATGAACATTCCAATAACAACATTGGCAAAAAAATAGACATTTTTACCAAAAGAGTTTACCAAAAGTTTACATAAATGGCAACTTTAAACTGCAATGAGATCACTATATAGTCATTAAAATGGCTAAAATTTAAAGATATGACCATACAAAACGATGGCAAGAATGAGGAGAAATTTGCAACTTTTCATACACTGTTGGTGGAAATGAAAAATGGTTCGCTCTGAAAAATAGTTTGAAAATTTCTTTAAAATTATGCATATGAGGGCTGTCCGGAAAAATCCAGTCATAAATGCCTCTATTTTTCATATTTCAAGGCTGGATACATTAGACAGCCCTCATAAACCTACCATATAACATCTCCAGAAAAAGGAAAGCATATGTCCACAAAGACTTGTATACAAATGTTTATAGCAACTGTATTCACAATTGCCAAAAACTGGAAATAACTCAAATTATAATATTCATACAATGGAATACTAAAGTGTATTATTGTAGTCCAAGGACAGTGCATGCAATACTACATTTATCCACTAGATGAAGGTAAAAGCCCACTAATTTCCAGGTCTGGCCATCTGCGTCACCTACGGTTTCTTTTCCTTACCAAAGCAGGTATGACTGGCCATTGTCCCCACTTGCCAGTGAGAAAAACAGGGCCTGGAGAGGACAGATGACACTCCAAATTTGCCAGCTTGTTAGAGCCAGGATTCAAGATCTGACTCATGTTTCCTAGCTACTCTGGGCTTCCGAGTCTATCCAGGTAGACTCCACCCACATCTCAATTTCCTCCACACCTTGTCTATCACTTCCAAGTCCTCTCCTAGTCTCATCCCTTTACTAAAATCAGAAATCCCGCTGCCCACATTCATACCAACTAGCCCTGGGCTTGGGGAATTTGAGAGGAAGCTCGAGGAGACTGGGAAATGGTAGAGCTATCATTTGAATTCAGGTTTTAGCCTCCAACTTCTGGTATTACCAGGATGATGAAATCCAAGGACTGGGTTATTGAGAGCCCTTCGTGTCACTTGAGGTTTACCGGTATATAAAGAACATGCCTGGGGTTTCTGTTGTCAAGACCTAGCCTCTTAACTGGGACATAATTTTCAGGGGAGTTTTATGTTGGCCTCTTCCATTCTTTTTGTGCTTAGGTGAAAGTGGCTTCTGGCCTACTTTTCTGCCCCTTCTGGTCACTGAGTGTGTCTGGCATCTATTATTTCCAGCCCCAGCTATCTTCCAGCCTATTCAACACTAGGAACCTAGTAAACCCCTCCCCTTACACCTTTGCCCCCAATTAAGTCTGTGCTTCAGGGAGTCTTCTAGCTCTGGAAAAACATGGGAGACTTTTTACCATTAAGACTTGGTTGGCATCAAGGGGGACCACGTGTCTAGTTGAGCTTCTCCCTTAACCCCTGCCCCTATTATATAACTACCAGAGAAGAGAAAGCCCCTCTACCCAGTCTGCACAGGTTGGGTAGGTTGGGGGTTAGTCTGTTGCTGACCTGTCTGGACAGTTGCTTTGTGTGAGGGGGTTTCTGCAGAGAAAACAGCAGGTGTTGCAATGTTGACTAGGATTCAATCCCTATCCCTGCTGGGTGACCCATCAGAGAACCTGTTTTCCTATTTGCAGCGTAAACAGAGTTCAGTGGAGGAATAAGCCATCTACTTATGGGGACAAAAAAAACCCAAAAACCCTTCACAGTGCTGAGCCTGTAGCCATACAAAACAGAATGCCCAGGGTAGGCCCATGCTAGGTATCCCACTCTAAAGCTGGTTATTGGATTAAGCCTCTCCCACTTGCTCAGGAATAGGGTCTGCATAGCAGATAACTGATTTAAAAGGACAGGTGGAGCTATGAGGGTTATTTCAGTCTTATCACCTGGGTAAACAGGCCATTCCACAGAATAGGGGACATAGCCAGCTTATAGTTTGGGTGCTGGCAATTGAGGACAATGTGACCCAAGACAAGACCATCAGAGCTCTTTAATGGCTGTCTAAAATTTGCAAGCGTCTTCCACAGAAGCAGTACGTACCTTCCTGTCCCCCAGCTGACTCCACCCCTCAGCCTAGCTTTTAACTCAGTCAACTGAAAACAAAGTAGGCTGCATTTGTGAGGTGGAAATGTTATTGGCTCTACCAAATCATCCCCAAGTCCTACCCCTACTTGAAGAGTGTGAGCAGTTATGTGTATTTATTAAAAAGACAGAATTCCCCACAAATATCCACCTACTCATGGACATAAATTTGGTTTACACATGAAAGAATCACACCAATGAAGAGTTTTTTTAATTTTTATTTTTAAGTTTTGTTTTTTGAGAGAGAGAGATAGAGACAGACAGAACTGAACTGGGGGAACTCCCCAGTTCAGCATATGGTTCTGCACAGGCCGGGGCCAGGATTCGATCCTTGGTCCCTGGCGCTGCAAAGCGAGCGCTCAACCCACTGAGCCATAACGGCTTCCCCTACAGAGCTTTTTAATTTTTATTAATATGAAATCTCTTAAAAGTTTTTCATTGTGAAGCTTCTCCAAACACTAGTTGTGGAAATACCTGAAAATTAAAGACAAAGCAGTTACATCACATTTCCATGTACAAAGTGATTCAGGTTTACGACAAATTCAAAAGCTACTCCCAACTTGATCCTCACTAGCCCCTGAAAATAAAATGAGTCCTGAAGGCAGAAATTACTACACCTCAAAAGCAAAGACGCCGCAGGGATTTGAACCCTGTCCTGGAAACCAGGAGTGCCAACCACCAGCATCTTTTGCTTTTTTTTTAAAGCTAGGAAAAGGTCAAAAAGCAAAACCTGAGAAAACAAAACTTTTTGTTTTCTCAGGAAAAGAAAAACCTTTACAAAACCCTACTGATGAGCACTGGAGATCTGCTTCAGCTAAGATGCTAGCTTGGCCAAGGCTTATGTTCACCTGAAAAAGTCTTAGCAGAAAATTGTGCAATCCCACCCAATCAGCCCTCTCAACCACTAAAATGCCTACCTTCAATTTAAAAATTGTAACTTCCCGCCCAACATTACAGTTCTTAAATGTTATTCTGCATTTATTCATTTTAGTCACTGGTAATAGTGCTGTATATTTAAAACACCTAAAGCTTTCAGTTTTGGTTTTATTAGCCATTTGCAGGCAAATTAGTGGCCTTTTCTAATAGTGCAACCCACCTTAAGACCTCAGCACCTTTGTTACCTTGAAACTGATATGGATCATGCCACAAGGATCCAAGCTACTGGCAGCATCGAGGTGAGGGGTGAAGGGTCTGCGCTAGGCCAAAGGCAGGGGGTGGTGATGTGGCAGAGAAGTCACTTGTGGGGAGACCTTGCTTTAACAGGCTTCTGGAAAAACTAGGGAAAAGTGGTTGCCCGCTTTCCCCCTTTCCCTCCCTTTCAAGCATCACTTGAGGTTTGGGCTTTATTAAGAGCTGCTATAAAAACAGCCTAATTAAATGTTAGGACAAGCCCAAGGGTTTACAAGGTACTTAAACATTCCTCGATGCTTCACTCCCAAGAAGCTCAGTGCACGTCTGCCCAGAATGTTGAGGAAAGTCCTCATTTCTGATAGATGGGGTTATGAAGCCCACACCGTTGACCTTAGTATAATAGCGCTTTGTTGTCTCTTGCCACAGGAAGGCTCCGTGGTTGTCCTACTTTAAGCCTTCGGTGCCTTTAAGTGAGGGGTACCTGAAAAATCTTAAAGAAAAGGCTTAGCGCCCACCTCACCCCTCCACCCCCAGGCCAACAAATTTGCTCACATGCTATTTGCTTCAGCATGAAGCTGAAAAATCTATTGCACTGAATTATTTACCCATTAACGATCTGACTTGGTATGTAAACAGAAAAAGCTTGTTCACCTGTTGTCCTCATTTTGTCCACTGATGAATTCAACTGGAAGTTCCTTCTATAGTCTGAAGAATACCATCTGAAAGAACTAGTGGTGGTTCCCAATCCCCACATTTAAATGGAATGTTTGTTTTAAAAGTAAATAAGCTATTTTTCCTTACTGGGTCTGGCTTCTCTGGCCCTTCGCATACGTCTGCTGTTTTGAATGTTCCTGTGTATAAGAATTAAGACCAAGGGAGGGGAGAGAAAAACCCACACAAAGACAATGCACTAAGACCACTGAACTCATATAAACATTTCCACTTGCCATTTAAATTTCTTGAAGACTGTTGCTTGTTTGGGATTTATTTCTTGTCACTGATTTTAAGGTTGCATCTGGAAAAGACTAAAGACTTCAGTGCCCTCCCCAACCCCCCTACCAGAAGTGAACAAAAAGCATTTACCTAAAACACAGCAAAAGGTACTTGGCTTCAATCACAAACACGAATGCTTAAAGCTGCAGAAATTTCCTCAACACTCAGCCTTTAGCACACTCAGCTGGATTTTCAACAATCACTACTCCAAGCATTGGGGGAAATGTACTTTTAATCATACTCCAGTCGTTCCACAATGCATTCTAATAGCAGCATATCAGAACATTACTGCATTATTACTTGCCAACAGAACAGACAGACCTGAGGTCAAGACAACTGCATTCTGTGTGGTCTGTAAAAAAAAAGCTAAGACAAGTAAGCCCCACCCCCTCCTCCCTTCCCTCCAAAATCAGGGGGTGGGAAATGAACTTGAGTATGCTGATAAACTCACTGAAAGGTCTCACACTATAACAGAAGGCAGAGCCAAGTGCTTATATTCAAGTCAAAATCCTGAACAGCTTCATGAGGGATGAAATGAAGCCTCTGCAAAGGAAAATTCTTTAAAAACCCACATCCCCCAAAGTATCTAATAAAAGGCCAATAGTGTAAACACTGGCTAACACTAGATGAGATGATCATAAGCATTTAAAGTGAACATGCAAACTCTGGAAATGTACAGTATTTATTCTAACCATTGCCAGTTTATAGAACCCCTGACTTTCTGGAAACAGTATAAGTGCAGTTACCTGATCATTATCTCCCACCTGTCTAAGGTATTTATTCCTTAGTTAGAGGGACTCTATTGCCATGTGCCTGGAATTATTAAATGCTCATCACTTTACGAAGAATAAAATTTGTCTTTCCTGCCTTAAGAGTTAAATTCCTTCTTCTGTTCAATTCCTGATCTTGTCCATTAAAGTGTTCGCAGACAAAGTTTCTGAAAGATCAGAGAAGAATCCCCCCAAGATTTCCCAATACTAACTACAAACAAACAATATTTTACTTAAATAAGGAGACACCTGTTTTCTAAAAGCATACATTCTCTATTAAAATACTTTATTTTGAATGATTTAATGGTTTTCTGCACAACATACATGACAAAACATTTAAATTTTAGCAAGATCAATTAACATATCTGTTAACAGCACATTATGCTATCCTTTCAGTTTTCCAGAGGTTTAATGCTAAACAAATTAGTTCTATAAATACTTTACGATTATCAAAGTACTAATGTGGAGAGACTTTTGAGGAATTAGCTTCTGAGTGAGGTGCAATCCCATCATGGAAGCTCACAGGCACAAGTCCTGTCTAACCTTAAGAAGGCTAGATGGGAAATTTCCTCACAATCCTGGAATCCCTTAGGGGAAGGGATCAGGAAAGTGGCCCTTTTCAATACTTAAAGACCTCCAAAGCTCTTCATATTAAGCATTTATCCCTAACATGCAATACTTCGGATGCAAGTTAAACTTATCTGTTAACAGCTGCCTGCTGTTTTCTGCTCCCAGATGAAATGAAGCAACTCTTCTGATAAGAGAAACCTGTCTGAGGCAAACGAAAGATTGGCAAACAGCACAGCCTCCTCTGAATCCACTTGATCCCACTCATTTGAATTATTTCAGCTTCTTTTATTCCAGGATTAATGGAGTATTATCATTTGCATTTCATTCGCTTATATTCATTCTGCTTTTGTAAAAGCAGTATTTTGAGACGGACATTTGATCTTCATTGTATTGCTCATCAATTCGTTATTTTACTTCTCATCAATTCGTTATTTTGTGGGTACAACTTGATAAGCCATTAACTTTAAAATAGTAGATTCCATAAACTTTAAATTGGTAGCTTTCATTTGCCTTTTTTTTTTTTGGCATATGCAGACAATGTTTTCATCAGTAGTAAGGATCTCAGGGTTATGCCTTCTCCCCAATAGAGATATGAAATATTATCTGTTCTCCCTTTACTTATCATTCACCAAGGAGCTGTTCCCTCTCCATCTAGGCCATCATTATTGCCAGGCTGGTTATGACTCAGATGTTATCTGAAAAAAGTCTACAGAAAAAAAAAGGTTTCCCCTCCCTCATCAACAAAAGCCCACCCTTTTATCATTATGATTTACAAGTACTTAAGATGCAAACTTAAAATAAACAATTTACAATAATTTTGAAGCATACCTTAATATCTTGCTTTGCAGTCATACAAAGGAAAATTTTTCCTACGCTAAAAAAAAAAACAACTTGCTTATGGCACAACTGAAAATGGGATCTTACTTGATAATATAAAAGCTACCATCTGAAGAAATCCCTTCAGGATCATTAAGCCACTTCCTTTGCTCTGAAGCTCCTACAGTAGTATTAAGTTTTATTAAATCACCTGAAAAAAATTCCAAAAGAGAACCACACACTACCACATCCAAACAACTTTAGTATTTTAAACAATTCCCAAGATGTTATCTACGCCAGCCCAAAGGGCCAGACTAACCCCCAGTCCAACACTTTCCTTCCCCAGCTGCCCAATTCAAAAATTGGGGGGGGTCTATATTGGGTGTTACTTGCCAACTCGGAAGTTGCGATTTCTTAGTTATTTCCATCCTAAGTATTTAAGTTCTCTGGCATGAATTATCTGAAATCATAAACTAAACAATTACCTAAACCCAACCCTCCCAATCCCAACAGTAACAGGTCACTGGCAACTACAAATTGCCAAAATTTGCCCCTCCCAAGAGGTATTTTAAGTCAGTTACTTGAAAACTTAACTTCAACACTTGGCCTAGTCAAGCTCTTCTGAAGTTCTCCTGAGATGACTGAATTTGAACCAAAGCTGCACTGTGCTGTACATTTCAGCTTCAACTGGGAATACTCTTCCAAGGGAAGCAGCAGCTCCAATCCCTGGAGGTGTTGGTGCCAACAGCACAGCCGTACAATCCTCCTCTAACCCAGTTTGTCAATAGTACTAGAGCATCTGTGGAAAATCTTAGAAAAAACATTTTCTCCCCCACCCCTTTCCCTGTTAAGACCACCCCAGAATACTTCAAGTTAAGGGATTTACATACTTTAAAAACCTGATTAAGAGGTGGAAAAAAGAGTAACTACCAGCCATTTCTCCAATGGACAGCTCCGCCACAGACCTCAAAGTGAGAACTGCTGGTGTTCTAGTTTCTAGAAACTGTAAACCTGTGGTGTTCTGATTATCCTGATACTGGATTCTTTTTTTCTGTTACCTTGAGTCATTTGCCTTTGGGATTTTAGACAGACCTAAGGGGAAAAGAACTCAAAACATATTTTGCCCCCCACCCACAAAAAACTTTTCCGCCCAAAGACACACGCCCAACTCGACATTCACATCTATTCACAATACTGAAATACTTATACCCCAAGTTAAAAAATAAAAACTGCTTACAAAACTTGCCTTAAATTTTGTCTCAAATTCATTTGTTTCCCTCAAATTGGTTAAAAGACAAAACCAAAACACTTGCCATCTACCATTCCTCCGGGCCTTGGAAGTCTGCCCTCAAATGCTTCGACAAGATGCATGAAAAAATAAGCCTGAAAAAGAGAAACCTACAACACCCGGAAATCGGCCTACATCCCACAATCAATCCCTTGCCGCTCAAGTACACAACTCCCCCATTAGTAAGTAAATAAAGGTTACCATACTCAGGTTACCAAAAACCAGGACACGGCCGACCTCCCGGACTTTTACACACCACTGGCTCCCCCTGCGGCCTCGCACTGGGACGCTCGCTGCTCTAGGCTCCTCTAGCTATTCTCCACACCGCCTGCTCGTCGCCTCCGCGTAGTCGCCAAGCCGCACGATGGCGTCAGCACATCGCCCTGGTTCCTTCCTGGAATCCTCTCCTAGCTTCACCTCCAAATCGTTACGGGTCCTTGCTTTTCTTCCTAGCTTCCTTCACCACATCGCACTGGCTCCCGGGCTCCTCTTTCCTATTTTCACCACGAACTGCTGCTGGCTCCTCTTTCCTATCTTCACCACACACTGGCTCCTGGAATCCTGTCTTCCTAGCTCCACTGAATCCGCTTCTGTGTAGCACCTGGGTCAGCTGTCAATTAACGCTAGTCCTCAGGATTTAAATCATCTGAGCTCACATTACAGTCCAATGCAAAATGTTAAGTTGGTAGGTATTCTCAATCTTGAATTACTTGTTATAAAAGTCCTTTAAATATTCCAAAGAGAACTAAGCTAGTGTATTTAAATTTCAAATTTCTAACTAATCCATAAACAGCCTACTTTAGTTTTTACTTCAGTCCATTTAGTACGGTAGCTTTTTGCTGTGGCTTTTAACCAATTTCCTTCTAGCTTCCTTCCAGATATTCTTCTAAGTTGGTCTACAGTAAACACCACCCTCTTCTCAAGCCTAACTTCTCCGCCATCAGAAATTAAATTTATGGGCTTTTATGGTATATTCTTATTACTATAAATATTTCATTTCCTCATTTTTTTGCTCTTGTACTTCGTCCAATTTTTTGGCTTTAAATCTATCTTCTAATATTTTGACGTCTATCTTGTATGCTTGCATTAAATAGTTGTCCTAGCTTGCTTTTCCTTTTCTAGCTGAAAGTTTTCTCCTTGACAATATTTTCAACCTTGTTTCTATCTTCTAGTTTTCTAAATTTGTATCTTCACCCTTAGTTGCTTTGGTTTTCTAGCTTGTCTCAATACTTTTTTCTTCTGCTTCCTACCCTTTTGGGTTTCGTTTTTGTCTTCTAAAATGCCTTTTATCTTCTATTTTTCTATCTTCTCTAAGTCTTTTCTTCACCTTCCTGCATACTTCTGTCTTCCAAGATTTCCACTTAGAATTTCTAATCTTCTTTGTCCAAATTTTATCTTAGCACTCCTAACATTTCCATCTTTAGCTTAAGAGCAATTAAGCTTCAAATGACGCAATCTTCCCTGCGCCATGTTACTTGAAGGCCTCTCTCTTAAATGACCTTCAATTTAATCTTTTTAAAAGCTGGCCTTTAAAATGTTTTAATATCTACACTACAAGTTGACTTTTTAAAAATGTTAGGTTTTAGTTATATTACCTATTAGTGCTATTTTTAGAAACTACCTTTCAGTTTAAGGCTTTTTAAAATTCGGACTTAGCAGTCCTATAGTTCAGCAATTTCTTTAAAAATTACTCTTACTCCATGAAGAAGCTTCTCTCTTAACCTCCATCATGTTCTGAATTTTCTCTTCCTTCTCCTGGACCTATTTAAGTCTTTTCTCGTAAATAAAATCTTAAGTTATCATTAATTTAAAATTTTAATGCTAAGCAATATCTTATTAGGTTCTTCTATAAGTATTTTCGCTATTTACATTTCCCTAAAGTACTGTACTAATTTCTCTTTTTAACAGAAAAACTTATCTGCGTTCTTCTCAAGCAGTGTCTCCAACCTCACCAGCAACTTCTGCGCTCGCTGCCTGAATGCCTGCCGCAGGGTGGGGAGAGGCGTATTTATGGGCAGTGACAGATCACTCCTCCACACTTAGTAACCCTCCGACGCCTTTGTGAGGTAGAAGCAAAAATAGTGCCTCGGAAAAGTTAAAATTAGAAACTGGATTACAAGGCTTTCTGGATTTTTCCTAACCGTTTATGCAACTTGATTACTAATCATGTACCCAGATAGATTTGATTTATTAGCAAATAGATTTTAGCTGAAAATTTAAACAAAAACAATGAAAATCTCATGTAGGCATTCCAAACAGCTCCCCAAAAACCTGAGCCATTGCTTGGGGATTCTTTAGTAGCATTCAAAATACCTCTCGTTTTCTTGGTGTACTGTAGGTATTATTTCGTGCTTTTTGAAGGAAGGTTAAAAGTGAATTTACTGATAACTTTCGTTTTCATTAAGTGTTAGCTTGGCTAATACCACATTTAGCAGCAGCGAAGTGTAGGGGTTTCTCCCCAAAATCCTGCGAGTTGGTTTTGCGGTTATAACTTATACACATGTTGACTGCCCTTTTATCTGAGCAATGTAGGTGGTTCAGGTTATCTACTTAAAAAAAAACCTAAAAACACCTCCCAGAGTTTTCCCACAAGGGGAAAACTGTGTTAAGCAGCGGGACGTCAGAACTTGCAGCTGCGTTCCTTAAAATTCTAGGAGAAACCTTGGTGCCTGGTGGGCAAAAGGCCCACCTTCCCGGGGGATGCCGAGGGCCTGCGAGCAATGGCGCCTGAGATCTGAGGATCTAGAAACAACAATGGTGCCGGGGACTTGCCGAACCGGGTTCCCACGCGGCTAAAGCGGCCACGTGAAAAATGAAAAACCAGACTCCTGTCCGGAATGGGGTCAGAGCATCCCAATGGCTGCGATCTCCCGAGGCTGACCGGGAAGGGGACAAAGGCAAGGGGAAGGGCACATGCCCATCACCCACCCTACAGCCGCCCCGCGCGCAGGGATACGCGGACCGTGAGCCGCCGCCTCCCTTTGTGAGGCGTTGGAGCGCGGGCGGACCCTACCGGTTCTAACCGGCTCCAGCCGGTCCCAGCCCCCTCCGGAAGCGGGTGGCTGTTGGCGCAGTGCGCCAGTGAGCATGCGCACCCTGCCCCCATGGCTTGTGCCTATTAGAGCGCAGTGGGGGAGGGGGACCTGGGGTCTGGGACGGGCTGCCTCTTGATCGCTCATCCGCTCCCCCCACACCACATGGGCTGTTGCCATCGTTCTTTTTCAGCCCTTGTACGCTTTTCCTCCTTCTCTCCTATCTGCCCATTTCCTTCACATGATCCCCTTGTAATTATCAAATTCTATTTCTTTATTGTAACATCGCTTGAGTGTTTCTACTGTGACCAGATTTTACTAGTCTAGAAAGCTGGAGGCTGAAGGAGTCTCAGAGACTGACCTAGCAGCTATTTAGTTTTTTGAAAAGGATCACAATGAGATAAAATGGAGAACTCCGGTCACGTTATAGTTTAAAGCCTGGAGCCCAGAACAAGGTGGTGACGCCCACCTCTGGCCCTCTTTCACCTCCAGAGTCTATTCTAGAACCTATAAAATGGCATGTCTTTAAGAAGGGAAGATGGAGTTCATTGACGTGATATGGGTTATGATGGCAACTAAATGACAGTAATTGTATGAAATCAATACACTATTTTTAAAAACCCTTCTAGCTCCTGTAACTGACAGTAGTTGTGAAGGTTGAAGTGCAGGAGCTGCCCTGGGCGCTTTAGTAAATGAGGGTACTGTCTCATGCTAACCCCCATCCCTCCCCCACCTCCCCTCACCCCCAACAAAGCAGAGCCAGTTTAAGCTGCTACTCTAAATTGATCCTGGTGAAGCTGTTCTGAGTCTCTATCCCTTTCTTCCTCTTTAACTCTCTTCTCCCTATCCTCCCCCCCGCCCCTCCCACACACACCCCTTCCATATAAGAGTGGAATATTACTGAGATGCTGGTGGCTCCCTTCAGAGACAGTCTTGATACTTGCTCTGAGACTGGAAAATTTTTAGTACAATTTTAGTGCTGGAAGAAAGAAGTTGAGTTGGGTCACCCATTTTACAAATGGGGATTTAGGAACCTGGGGAGTTTGTGATTTGCCTAAAATCAGACACAGCTAATTAGTAGTAGAACCTATTGAATCCCAGAATCTTGACCCTGAGCTCTACCTCCCAGTACTTTTGTCAGCTTCAACTGCAGATTTCTCCAGGGCAGTGGGGGCTGGGGGTGGGTGCTAGCCGTAATAGCCCCTCTGTGATCAACTATCTCCCACTCTGAGCCCATGAAATGAATGTTAAGAACCCTAAAGTGCTTCATATAATTGTCAGTGTCCCTAAACTAGTCATTTCCATTCCCTTTACAGATTGTGACATTTTACTTATACTGTAAAAAGGGCTGTATATTATTTGGTTAATTCTGGGTTTGGGGAAAGAAATAGAGCATTTGAATGCAGCTCAGCACTCAGGAATCTCTTGTGACAAAAGATATGGCTTGCGAAGGCCACAAAATAAATTGATTTTTTTTTCCAGTTGATAAATGAAAAATGGAGAAAATTATGGATACCCTTGTTTTTACTGTTTATGCCCAGATATTGACTGCCTTCATCTCTCCTATCTTTTGCTTCACAAAATGGTGTCTGGCTGTCTCCAAAATATTCTGATTCCTCCCTTCCCTTTATGTAGTGAGCCTCTTCATTTTTGGAAGGTTTATTTAAACAAGATGGATTTAAATCACCATGGTCTTTGGTAAGGAGATTAAACATATATTTGATAATATGACCTTCTCTCAGCTCTTTGAGCTAAGGATCCTTTTAGCATAAAACTACATTTTTTTCAAGGTACTTTTTCTCTGGCCTACATCCCTGTTCCTTTTTAACCTCAGAATATCCCATCATCTCCACTGCTCTCTCCACTAGTACTTTAGTACCTACCTCAGTTTGTAAACCTCAACCTTACCTTCATCTGAGACTAAGGATGCAAACCTAAGGTGACAAATCAATTTTAGCTCGTCTCATGCTTCCCACCTCCACCCTCAAAAAAGCCCAGGCTAAAAATAGGAGGCCCTTGGTTCTGGTTTCTGGCAGTCATTCCAGTGATAAATACCCGTGTGACCTTGGGCATGACCCTAAATAACTTCTCATGACAATTAAGTGTAGAATGAGGAGGTTAGCTAAAAGGAGCAATGACGCCAATTATATAACATGCAGTAAACAAAGAGATGGGAGGAGGACATGGAATATTTTAGGCCTCCTGGCTGTGACTTCAAGGAGATGGGGCACTGAAAAGGACTAAAGTAACGTAGCAAAAATCTAGAATCAGGCCTCTAGGCCTTCTGCCAGCAAGGCCCTGCCTAATCCTCCAGACATGTCAGGCCACAAACCTCCAGAAAATGCCAGAATTCACTCCGCTTCCTTTTTAGTAAGGCCAGTCAGGCCGAGTCAAGGGAGAAGCTTCTGAGGCCTTTCATATCTGGGTCTGGCGTCCAGGGGTCAGTCTGAACGAGGCTTCAGCTATACCTGAATTCCCTCCCAGTCCTCTTATTTGATTTTCATCTAATCCTTCATTTTTATCTAATCCTGCATTACCAGAGACTGTTCTAGAAATGCAAGTGTCAAACAAAAGTCAAAGGGAATCTCCCCAAAAATAGACTGACCAGACTTCCTGTTTTTAATGGGACACAAAACAATGGTACTGTCCCATTTCATATGGTACCTGTGGTCAGCCTACTGAAGCCTTGACGTGAGCCCAGGGAGACGAGGCTGACCATACATATATTTGAAACAGGATAGTACTGTTGTTTTCTGTCCCGTTTAAAATGAAAAGTCTGGTCAGCCTACCCAAAAAACATCCTTGTTCTGTTTTCTAAAGAATAGGAATTTGTCGTTCCCAGCCCCGTCCTGCCGCCCACCTTCCCAGTGCTGATCTCTGGAACAATGACTGTGCAAACATTCAGCACCTTCATCTCTGACCAGCAGCCAGCTCCTGTGGTAGGAAAAAACCCACCAAGGTGACGCAGCTCAGAGCACCACTATATGGAAGAAAGATTGTTGTTTTCTAGAGGATTTTAGGCAGCTGAAAATGTACGCTGGAGAAAGCCTATAAAATCAACCACTGAAACCCACCAGCCACACTGTTGCCATGCAGAGAGCTGAGGGCAATTCTAGCAAAAACAAGTTACAGAAACTAGAAATGGCTGTGTCACTGGCCTTCCCCCAGAATGCTGCCAGGAACAGGCAGTTCCGGCCTCTCCCTCGCAAGCACTGAACATCATCTCTAGGCAGAAAAATGAGGGAAGCAGTGTCTTC
>PVKE010006760.1:0-53138 GCA_004027555.1 Craseonycteris thonglongyai
GAGAGAGAGAGAGAGAGAGAGAGAGAAAGTCAAGTTTCTACCTGGTATCATTTTCTCTCAGCTTGAAAATCTTTCCTTAACACTTCTTTGTTTGGTGCACATCTACTGCTGATGAACTCACTAAGCTTTGTTTATATGAAAATGCTTTTTATAGCCTATGTTTGTACAATTTAATGTCATATTTAAGACGTCTGCCAAACTCACTGTCACTAAAATTTTTTCTATTTTGTTTTCTAGAAGTTGTATAGTTGTAGCTTTTACATTTAGGTCTATAATTTATTTTAGAGTTAATTTTTGGGTTAATCTTTATGTAGTGAGATAAGGGTCAAGGTTCATATATTGTATATCATTACACTATTACTTTAGCACCTTTTTTTGTATAGATTATTTTTTCTACATTGAATTGCTTTGGTACCCTTGTTGAAAAATCAATAAACAATATATATGTAGATCTATTTTCTGAACTCTGTATTTGTCCCATTGATCTATGTCTATCTCTCTACAAATATCACATTATCATGATTACTATAGCTTTGTAAAACATGTAATATGAGTTTTCCAGCTTTGTTCTTCTTTAAAAAATGTCTATCTGGCTCTTCTAGGTCCTTTGCATTTCCAAACAAATTTTAGAATCAGCTTATAAATTAAAAAAAAAAAATCCTGATGAAATTTTTATTAGGATTACATTGACTCTATATATCAATATGGAAAACTCATATTGTAACAATATTGAGTTTTCTGATCCATGAACAACTTAAGTTTATCTATAGTTATTTAAACCTTCCTTAATTTCTCACAATAATGTTCTATAACTTTCAGTTTTCTAAATTTCAGGCCTTATACATATTTTTGTCAAATTTATTGCTAAGAATTTCATGCTTTTGATACTATTGTGTTGTTTTTTTTTTAATTTTAATTTCTAATTGTGTCTTGCTAGCATATAAATACAATTGATATTTGTACATTGACCATGTGTTCTGCAACTCATTCATTACCTCTGGTAGCTTTTTTTGTAAATTCTTAAGATTTTTTACATAGGCAATTAAGCTGTCCTAAAGTAAAAACAGTTTTGCTTCCTTCTTTTCAATATGGATATCTTCTTTTTTCCTTTACTTGCTTTATTGCATTGGCTAGGATCACCAATACATGGTTAACTCAAAGTGGTAAAAGCATACATACTTGCTTCTTTTCCAATTTAGGAGAAAGCATCAAGTCTTTCACAACTAATGTTAACTATAGGTTTTTAATTTTTAATTTTTATTTTTTTAGGATGTCCTTTATCAAATTGATAAAAGTCCATTCTATTCTTAGTGAGCTATGAGATTATTTTTTAATGAATAAATTTTTCATTTTTCCAAATGTTTTTTCTGCATCTATAGAGATGATCATATTAATTTATTTTCCATTAATGTGATTAATTATATTGATTTTGAATGTTGAAACAACTTTGTATGTCTGAGATAAAACTCATTCATGATATATTATCATTTTATATTTTGTTGGTTTCAATTTGCTAAAATTTTGTTAAGACTTCTTGCTTCTAAGGATATTGATCTATAGTTTTCTTTTCATATAATGGCTTTCTTTTCCTGTAATATGTATCAGGTTTTGTTGTCAAGGTAATACTAGACTGATAAAATAAGTGGCAAGTGTTCTTTCCTCTTCTATTTTCTGAAAGAGTTTGTGTAGAATTTGTTTGTTTGTTTGTTTGTTTGTTTGTTTAAATGTTTGGCAGAATTCATCAGGGAGCTCATTTGGATCTGGAGTTTTCTTTGTGGGAAGGTTTTTCAACTAGAATCCATTTCTTTAACAGTTATATAGTTATTCCATTTGTTATTATTTATTTTGTCTTGAGTAAGGTGTGGTAGTTTATGTTTTTCAGGAGGTTTATCAATTTCATCTAAGTTGATGACTTTTTTTGCTTAACATTGCTCATAATATGCCCTTATTATTATTATGTCTGTAGGATCTACAGCAATATCCCCATTCTTGTTCTTGATGGTGGGAATTTGTGTCTCTCTTATTTCTGATCTGTCTGACTGGAGGCTTATCCATTTATTGATCTCAAAGAACTAGCTTTTTGTTTTATAAACTTTTCTCTCTATATTTTTTTTTATTTCTTATTTTTATTAACTCTTTTATTTATTTTACATTTAATTTGCTTTTCTTTATCTGGCTTTTTTTTCACATTGAAGTTTAAGTTATTAATTTCAGAGCTTTCTTCTTTTCTAATATAAGGGTTTAATTTTTAAGTTTTCCTCCAAGAATTACTTTATCTATACAGCACAAATTTTGATTTTGTTTTTTCATTTTTATGAAGCTCAAAATATTTTTTAATTTCTCTTATGGGTTTTTCTTTTAGACCCAAGGACCATTAGACATGTGTTGTTTAGTTTCCATTTACTATTTGGTGACTTTGCAGGTATCTTTTTGTGTTCTTTTCTATTTTAATTCCATGTGGTCAGAAAATATACTCTGTATGGCTTGAATTTCTTGGAATTTATTGATACTTCTTTCAAGGCCCACATTATGCTTTGTCACGGTAAATGTTCTATCTGCCCTTAAAATGAGTAACTGTTCAGCTCTTGCTGGGTGCAGTGTTTTTCTTGTACCATTAGATAAAATTGGCTGATAGTATTTGTTCAAATCTCATATCTTGTTATCTCCTAAATGCTGCTTTTATATTTAATTATTCTATCAACTACTGAGAGAGAGATGTTTTTAGGCTTCATTGCAGTGGGTCTAGAATCAGCTCACAGTCAGCTCACAGTCAGCTCACAGACACCCACAGACGCTTATCCTGAACAGTTGATCCAACCACTCAGGGGAATTCTGCAGGTTTCTAGAACTTCTTTTCTGCACAGCTCCCTCCTGCCCAGTACCCTGTCTGGTACCTGGTTCTAGCTGCCTTAACAGCCTCAAACTACAACCTTGCTTCCTTCCACCCAGTGAGGCCATTACTCTCTGTTGGGGCCCCATTTCTCTGTGAGGTAGTTTGAAAAGTGTTCCCTAGGCAGGAAGCTAAAATGATTCTGGAGCTCACCTCACCTATACTGAGTTTGTGGCAGCTAATTGAGGCTCGATAACTATTTGTTGAGTGAACAAATTCAGTGGGATCCCCACATAGCCTATTAAGTGTTTTGTTTTTTATTTTTTTGTTTGTTGTGTTTTTAAGATTTATTTATTTATTTATTTATTTTTGACGAGAGAGAGAGAGAGAGAGAGAGAGAGAGAGAGAGAGAGAGAGAGAGAGAGAGAGAGAGAAATACAAAGACAGAGAGAGAACTGAACTGGGGAACTCCCCAGCTCAGCACATGGGTCTGCACGGGCCGGGGCCAGGATTCGATCCTCAGTTCCTGGGGCTGCAAAGTGAGCACTTAACCCACTGAGCAATTCCGGCTTCCCCTGGTTTTTTTTAAGATTTATTTTTATTGTTTTTGACGGAGAGAGAGAGAAAAACAGACAGAGAGAGGCAGAGAAAAGGGGGAGGGCCCAGAGCAGTTTCCATAGTTGCACATCATTAATTTTCGACATAGTTTCATTCTACAGGTTGGCAAGGGATTGCACAAGGCAGAAACCAAACAGGGGCATCCTGCATGGGAAGCACGCCCAGGACAGGAGCTAAACTGGGGCCTTCCACATGAGAGGCTTGTCCCGGTGAGAACCAAACTGGGTACACACCCCAGTTCAGCATATGGGTCCACATGGGCTGGGGCCAGGATTCGATCCTCAGACTCCGGGGCTGCAAAACAAGCACTCAACATGCTGAGTCATCCTGGTATCCCCTAGATTTTTTTTTTTTTTAAGTGTTTCTAGATCTGGAAGAAAGGAACTCTGTGAAGCTGAAATAAGAAAAATGATGAATGATGGGTAGCAAGCAAGTTTCACATTGTAAATTTGGGTGTCAGGCATTTGGGACATTAGAGGTCCTGGGAGTTCAGAAGGAACCATCAGATTACAAATCTGGGTAAAAATCATCATGTGGAGATTTTTTTCTCCCTTCCCATATGAGGGCATTCTGCTTTATCACAAGGGAGAAGGTCAGAAGCAACAGAGTTGGCTTAGGGTAGTGGTGTTCAAACATTATTAAAATATTTTGATCATTTTTATCCCCTAATATATGTAAATTTATTTATATATTATTTTCTGTATTTCTATTATTGGCCAATGTCTCAAGGCATGATTTCATTTAGGGTGATGTTGATCATTAACAACAGTAAGTACAGATTTATTTTCAATTCGCATTCTTGATCATTCCAAACTTTTTGGCTGAATTCATGTCAAATCTGATTATGTAAAAACAAAATGTGACCTGAAATGGATGAAACATAATAGGAAGACATTTTAATATTTAATAGTTTGTTCCTCACCCTGGAGAGTTTACTTGGGCACCCATTTTGGAGACCTTGGGTTCCGGGAAAAGGCCATAGGGAGGTTAGTGGCCTGGTTGAGGGTCAGCATGTGGCTTAAGCCTCCAGCTTTCACAGTGGGAAGCATGCCTCTGCCTGTAACTCCTGCAAAGCTCTTGCTAATGCTTAGTTATGTTTTAGTGACAAGGCAGCCAGGATGCGGGCAGCCTGGCAGTCCTGAGGTTTGGAGCCTTGTAGCAACTTGGTCACTAGCTTACTCTGGGACCTCAAGCAAGCTTGTGTCTGAGAATCTCATGTTCTCAGGTGTAAAGCGCAGGCCCCTCTGGGTTTGCAATCCCTCCATTCTGTAAGGAGTGGCTCAGAAGAGCCCGCTCCCATTGTCCTGGGTTCAGAATAACATCTACATGGCCTTGAGTGAATTACTTTCCTTTTCTGAGCCTTGTTGTGTGACCTAGAAAATGAAAATACATTTAGTTTGTGAGGATCAGATGAGATAGTATACATAAATCCAAAACATAATATTTTCCTTTCTTTGTCTCTTACACACGTGGCTTTATATGGGAAATCAGAATTCCCTGGGGAAGTCTCCCTTTCCCTCCTCCTCTGACCTCACCCCATCTCTGAGATTCTGAAGCAGTGGGTCTGGGGTGGAGGCCCCCAGGCTGCATTTTTATGGGCTCCCGGGTGATTGACCTTGCTGAGAACAGGACACCAACATTTGCATGTCTTCTACCACATCAAACACAGGGCCTTACACTTTGATGTGCTGAAAACAAAAGGACTGGACAGGTGAAGGCCAGGAAAACAATGACTTGTGCTTCTCTGCAGGAGGCTGCCCAGCATGCCACCTGCCATGTGTCCAAGCAGTCCCTTGCCTGCTGGCAAGTACGCGCGGTCAGCCCCTGTTTGTCAGCTCTCATTCTCTTCTCTGTGGCTCTGTTTTGACAGGTGTGCCCAGGGCTGATGCAGCAGACGTTGCCAGCTCAGTGCCTGCTAGGGAAGAGGAGCTGGAGGAGGAAGGGCCTGCAGGTTCTGCCCAGCCCCCTGACCTACCCCAGCTGGAGGGGCAGAAAGAAGCCACTGAGGAGGAAGGTGGAGAGGCCTGAGGGGTTTTAGAACTGCTCAAGGATGTGCTCCAGGCCTGTGGCCTCTATGAAGGCCCCGGGCTTTCCTGAGAAGGAGGCCCAGGAGCTTTTTCAAGGCTTTGCAAATCTGGTGGGGATTAAAACACCCCAGGGGAAGCTGGGATGACTCAGTGGGTTAAACACTCACTTTGCAACCCCGGGGAACAAGGATCAAATCCCAGCCTGACCCGTGCGGACCCATATGCTGAACTGGGGAGTACCCCCAGTTTGGTTCTCACTGGGGTGAGACCCCGGCCCAGTTCCTGCCCTGTGCAGCCCCGCACCCACCTGTGGAATGAAACTATGTAGAAAAACCAATGATGTGCAACTATGGAGACTGTTCTGGGCCCTCCCCCTTCTCTCTGTCTCTCTCTCTGTCCCTTTGTCTGTCTCTCTCTCTCTCTCTGTCAAAAACAATAAAAATAAATCTTTAAAACACCCCATGATTTCAATTCACTGACTGCTGTCCCGCCAGCCATCACCTCTCAGTTTGAGTTCAGGTTCTACTGCCTTGACCCTGGAAAGTTCCAGGAAAGCCACCAGGCCAGGCAGGAGAAGGAACACCTGGTTAGAATCGCAGGACAAAGGACTCTGGCACATTCCATATGACCCCCAGAAAGAGTCAAGACCAGGTCACTCTGCTTCTTGATTAAGAAACTGAAGGTCAGAGCGGGGCCCACTGCCTCACAAAGAATGAAGGGCCCAGCAGGGATGACCTGTCCCAGGTCCATGTGCACGAAGGGACCCCATCACGGAGCCCAGTCTCCCCACTCAGAAGCAGTTGGATCCGTTTCAGCAAGTTTATACACAGAACAACACTGACTCACAGTGTTCGCTACAAGTTTCATGGTTCTGATTGCCCACCCGCCAACCCCCATGGTCAGCTCTTGGGATTTTCAGGCAGTACCTATAATGGCCCAGATACTCTGAGTGGTCACAGGGGCTATTTGATGAGGTGGGACAGAGAGGGATTGGGTAGCAATTAATTTTTAGGTAATGTGCAGCAGAAGCTGCCCAGTGGTTATAAGCAAGAGCAATGTGGCCCAAGTATTGGAGTTGTGGCAAAACCAGAGACATGAAAATTTATATTGACCCAGAACCAGGAGACCCAAGTTCTAGTCCCGAATGGGCAATAAACCTCTCAGTTGCTCCCAGCCTTTGGTTTTTCCCTTGAAATGTAAGTGGTTGAGCCTAATGGTTTCCCAGCTCGGTCCTAGCTCTAACCTTGAGGGCATGTGGGAGTGGAAGTGGGCAGAGCCACCAGGTTTGGCCACTCATGTGCAGAGGAAAGTGGCAAGTTTCATGGCAATTCAAGAAGCTCTGGGTCTGGATATTGAGGACCGTGATGATAATGGCTGATGTAATGGCAACCACTGCCAGGTGCTATGGAGTGAATCGTGTCCCCACAAAACCCATATGTTGAAGACCTAACCACCAATGTGGCTGTTATCTGGAGATGGGGTCTTAGGAGGTAATAAAGGTGAAATGAGGTCATGATGGTGGGGCCCTAATCCAATAGGACTGTGGCCTTCTAAGAGGAATAGAGCTCTCTCTCTTTCTTTCTTTCTTCTTTCTTTCCCTTTTCCCCATAATGCCCTCCCTCCCAACTATGTGAGCACACAGCAAGAAGGCAGCCATCGACAAGCCAGGAAGAATCAACACCTTGATCTCAGACTTCCAGCCTGCAGAACTCTGAGAAAGTAAATGTGTGTTGTTTGAGCCACCCAATCTGTGGTATTATGTTAGGGCAGCCGGAGCTGACTCACACACTGGGCAGTTGGCCAAGAGAATCATCTTACTTGCCTCTCAGTGACCTCAGGGGTAGGTTTAATTATAATTCCCACTTCACAGGGAAGGAACAGAAGCACACAGAGGTTAAAGCAAACAAGTCTGAGTTTCAATAGAGATGTGTCTAAAAATGTCATTATGTGATTGTGAGAAGTTAATCTCTCCAAACCTCAGTTTCCCCATTTGCAAAGTGAGAATAATAATAGTACATATAGACATGATAGATTTTCCTAACCAATGTCACCCCAATATGTTTAACAATAAAAAGAAAGATAAATACATAGATATGGATATAGATATATAAAAATATACAGATATAATAGCTACATTCTACATTGTAGTGGGGATTAAATGAATTCATATATTTAAAGTGTTTAGACTGGTATTCTGTTGCATAGTAAGTCTTCCACTGAAGTTTGTTATTGTTGTTGTTGATGTTATTCTCCTATTCCTGTGCTGCTAAGTGCAGATTTCATGTCCAGGTTTGTTCCTGGTCACGCTTGCTCCTGTGCCTCTAAGTTTACCACATGACACCTCTCTTTCAGCCTCTCCCTCTGTGATCACAACTCACTGGATGTGGGGAGGACCCCCGGCCCGAAGGGCTAGCAACCAGATTGTTCTCCTAGGTTGGGGATTACAAATGGTAGGCCCAAGTCCTTTGGTGGTCAGCAGGAGCCCTGATATGCTGGGCTTTGTGAAACAGAAGGTGGTGGTCAAGAGAAAAGAGACAAAGAGGAACAGAGAGGAGTGATCAATGGCCACTGAGAGAAGACAGAGGAGAGATTGGTCAGTTCTCTGAAGTAAAGATGAAAGCTTGAGAGGCTGGCAGATTTCCACACCTAGTAACCCTGAAGCCCAGCGGAACTTGTCTACTGTGTCCTTCCTAGGAGTCCCCCCACCCATTTCTTTGCTTGGGGGGGAATTTGTGACCAGGGAAACCAGAAGCTTGGACCTTGGGGTAGGAGTGGCTCATGGAGGGACTCTAGGAACCTGCCTCCACTTTGTGCCTTTAGGTCAAGCTGGTCCTCCAAACTACACGGCCAGTGTTGTGTGCGTGGCAATTGTCTAGGACCCATGAGTTCTCCTCGTGACTCACATTGTCAAATCACCTCAGTTTTTGATTCTTGCGGACTTGTCTCTCATTCTGGCCTCAACTTGTCCATTGGCACTGATCCCAGATCTAATGTTTCTGGGTTTTGACTCCAGCACATTGGCTTGCACTCCTGCTTGGGCCCTTCCTGCTCCCACTTGCCAGGCCCAGCTCTTGGGGACCCCAGATCACACTGCCTGCCCACCACTGCCTCTGCCAGACCTAGCCTCCACCCTGTCCCGAACAGTGAGTAGTTTCCTGGAGGTTTTCTTGGGGGCCCAGACTATGAAATGAGACCACTGGGCCATCCTTGCTGCCTCCTTCAAGGTCCATCGTCCCTGTGCCAACACCTGAGTGGTGCCTTCCCTGCCTGCTCAGCCTTACCTGCTGAACTTGCCTCCAGGGGCCCCTTTCTCTCCAGCCCTTGACCTGCTCCACACGCTGGAGACCTATCTTTCACTATGTGCCCCTCTCCCCTTCTAGAGATGAGCCCCTGCAGGATCAGGTCTCCTTCACCCCTGTAATCCCCACCATGGCTAACTCAGTGCCCAACACATCTCAGGTGTTCATGGGAGGGAGCGACCCCCGGCCACCATGGGTGGTTGAAGAAGTGGTGAGGGCCTTGGGCCTCATCCCGTGCTTTCACTTCTCTGCTCCCTTTCTCTGAGAACCCTGTGAGCACTAATTTTATGTACTAACTTGACTGGGCCACGGGATCCCCAAGTATCTGGTTACACATTATTTCTAGATGTGTCTGACTGAGGGTGTTTATGGAAGAGATTAGCATTTCAATCAGTGAACTGAGTAAAGATCACCTCCACTGATGCGTTGAGGGCCTGAAGCCATCAAAAAGGTGAGGAAGGGAGAATTCGATCTTTGCCTGATGGCACGAATGGGGACATTGGTCTGTTTCTGCCCCTGGAGTGGAACTTCAGCATTCGTTCTCCTGGGGCTGCAGCCATATAATGTGAAAAATAGAGGCATTGATGGCTGGATTTATTTTTTAGTATATATATATATATATATATATATATATATATATATATATATATATATATATATATATATACACACACACACACACACACACACACACACACAGACACACACACCCTATTGGTTCTGTTTGTCTGGAGAACCCAGATTACTGCATCCCCCTTTCCCACTTATCCCTCCACCCCCCAATAAAAAAGTGAAAAAGGACATTAAGCTATGTTTTATTGGTGAATGAAAGTTACTGTACTGCCATAGGCTGAATGTTTGTCTCCTCAAAATTTATATGTTGAAAACCTAACCCCCAATGTTAGAAGGTGAGGCCTTTGGGAAGTTGATGAAGTCTTGAGGGTGGAGCCCTCATGCATGAGATTAGTGCCCTTCAAAAAGAGAGCTCCCTCCTCACCCAGAGCACTCCCTTCCGCCTTCCACTATGTGAGCCTGCGGAGAAAAACAGCTGGCTGTCTATGAACCAGGAAGCAGGCTCTCACCAGACACCAAAGCATGAGGCCTTGATCTTGGACTTCCCAGCCTCCAGAACTATGAGAAATGAATTTCTGTTGTTTACACGCCCCCAGTCTATGGGATTTTGTTCTAGCAGCCTCAGTGGACTCAGACAAACGCCCTAAAAGCGGGCCCCCGAGGACAGAGCTCCTCAGGCACTCTGGAGCAGGCCGGCTGAGTCACAGGGGACCCAGCTGTCCTGTTTCCTGTGGAGCCCGGAGAACCAGGCCCTAGGGGGCAGGTCTGGCCTGGTCTCTTCTTTCTGCTGTATCACCTCTTCTTAGGGACAAAAGGAGGAAGGAGGTATCACTCGGGTGACCAAGTCTGTCTTATTTTCCAGTCTCATTTTAGTCAAAAAGCAGCAGATTAGAAACAGATTCCATAGTGGGGCCAAATATCTAGGGGGCCCCTTGTTTACTGGCTCTTCTCCAAAAGCCAGGTGAAGCGGAGCCCCTGAGAGCATCATGCCCTGGATTGGGCAGAAAGGATAAGACACCCCCGTCCTGGAAACAGCTCTTTACTGAGTCAGTAATAGTATGTTGCGTGATATGATACATAGACAGGAGAATTACATGGCAGTAGGGGCGGGCGGGAGTGCAAACCAGTTGCACACCTATCACGAGAAGGGAGGTGGCATTAAGGCTGCTGGAACAGAGAGAGGGGCTGGCGTCTGAGTCAGGTGGGGAGGTGGCAGCTCCATGCCCCACCCCAGGGTCGGTCAGGCGCTGCTGGAACACAAAGGCAGGCCCGCTTCCCAGTGCGCTGAGCCTCTGGGCCGCCTTCACCTGCTGTGGGAGCCTCCCTGTGCGCCTCTCCGTCAGTGTGCACAGGACGCTGGAGGTGGGTGAGCCGGGGGCGTCACATGAGCCTCTGGTGGATGACCAGGCCCTCCGGCCTTGTTCAGCTGTGCTGCTGGTGCAGAGGGGCCCCGGCCATTCTGGGTCATGGGGCATGAGGTCATCGGGCAACTGCGGGCGGGAGAAGCGCTGCCCTGTTATCAGGGGTCAGTCGTTCTGCAGCCACCACAGAGGGGCCCACCCCAGGCACAAACAGCAAGGGGGACAGCATCATTGGCAGCCCAGGGACCACAGCTTCTACCACCCCTAGGACCTCCAGCTTCCAGGGGCCGGGAGCCACTCTGGCAGAGTGCTTGGAGAGTGTCCCCACACAGATGAAGCTCCTGCTTGGATTCCTTCTAGAATGCTCCTGAGAGGTGGCGGCAGCACAGAGCGAGAAATGTTCTGGAGGCTTGAAAAAAGATGGGTGTGTGCCTGGCAGCACAGCGCGCAGGGCCCGAGAAGGATGGCCCCCCTGGAGTCCTCTGTGCTGTGTGAGACGGGGCAGGTCCAGGACTCTGCTCCCACAGTTACGGGGGAGGACCTGGTGGTTGCCACATCCACCTTGTTCCTAGAGTTTGACCCCCCTGCCAAAGGGCCTTTTCAATCACGGGGAGCCCCAGGAAACTGCTGGCTGGGGTGGGCGTGAAGATGCTAGAAAGACTGAAGTTGGTTGTTAATTCAGAGATTCAAGACCTTCCTCCAGAGGTAGCCAGTTCCCTGGCAGGCTCAGTCACAGGAGAGGGGCGTCTTCTGCCCTTTCCTCCTGCCTAGCCAGGGAAACTGAGTCAGCCCCCCTGGCCAGCAGGGAAATGCCTGTGTGCACATGTGTGTGGGCGTGGGGCTCATTTCTATGGTAGAGTCACTACGGGGAGCCCAAAGGTGCAGGGTCAGGCCTGGGGGCAATCCCCTTGGGATCAAAGGACCACAGCTGTCTGTAGGTGTGACTTTCTGGGGGCTCGCTCTGCCCTGAGCCCCCTTCCTGGCATTCTGTGTGGCAGTGTCTGGGACTGGGGCCCTCCTCAGTAGCGGCTCTGGCTTCCTAGTGGGCCTGGGGGCCCCGGGAGGCCAGGGGGGCCCTGGATCCCTGCCTCCCCCTTAGGCCCCATGGGTCCCGGTTGACCTGGTGAACCTGTCTTCCCGGCGATCCCCGGTTTTCCCTGAGGCCCTGGGGGTCCCGGAGACCCTGGGGGCCCCTCTAGCCCTGGAGGCCCCACATCTCCTTTGGGGCCTGGCTGTCCTCTCGGGCCCCCAGTTCCAAAGCTGCCCTTTGAGCCTTTGAGTCCTGGGAAGCCTCGCAGGCCCACTGGCCCCCTTTCTCCCACAGGCCCAGCCTCCCCGGGCTGCCCCTGAGGACCCGGGGGTCCTGGAGGGCCCAAGCTGCCGGGGTCTCCTTTAGGTCCTCGGCCACCCACAGGCCCTTTCATGCCCACATCGCCCTTGAGTCCTCTTGTTCCTGGAGGGCCGGGAGCACCTAGGGTTAGAGAGAAGAGGGGAGAGGTCAGTCTCTGGGGGGCAGGTCTCACGGGGCTTTCTTGAGAAGTAGGTGCTGAGCATTGGGCACTGTGACTGCCGAGGGTTTGACAGATGCAAAGCCTGGGTCAGCCAACTGCAGGCTTTGGGGGTTCGGGCCCCTTACAGGACTTCTCTAAGTCGGCTTTCCCATCTGTGAAGTGGGTGTGAGGATACTCACTGCTTGTGAGCTAACACATGGAAGTGTCCAGCATGAGGCCACATGTTATTGTGACTTCAGGGCTTGTCCATAGTTCCACACGGGCACTCACGGTGGGGGCTGAGAGCTGGACAGCTCTGGGGCAGGGCCAAGATGGTCCAGGTCTGTCTGTCCTGCCCTAGAGGCCGGCCTGACCTTCTACACTTCCTGGGTGTTTGTTGGCTGTACTCACTCCTGCCGTACCCCAACTCCCAGTCCCATCCCCGGGCTTTGCATGTCACCTGTTAGGCATCCGGAACCAGGACTGAAGTCAGATGACATGGAGGAAAAGGCCAGGAAAGGGAGGGAGGCCCGAGAAGCCCACACCTCCCAGGAGGAGTGAGTGGTCACAGCAAGAGCCCGGAGAAAGGCTGGCTCCTCCAGGAAGCTCTCCTTCACCACCTCAGCCTCTTCTCTGAGCTGTTGGGGCCGCTGCTTCCTGACTCTTCTCAGTGTGCAGAAAGAGAAGCCATAGCTCAGAGAAAGCAAACCCTTGATGCCTATCTGGTGGACCCTGCTAGAGAGACAGTGAAGGTCACAGCTCCCATCCCCCGCCTGGGGTCTGGAGCCTGGCACACAGCACAGGGAGAGCTGCATAGATACTTGAAGAGGGAGAGTTCCCCAATAGCGTGGACCCTGCTCCCGCCTAGCTCTGGCCAAGAGACAGGGGGAAATGCCAAGATGAGGACATGGCCCTTCCTGAAGGAGCTGTTTAGTGCCCAAGCCAGGGGCCAGCTGGCCTTCATATCCTTCTAGCTGTGTAGGGGCCTGCCAGTCACCCCCCCTCAGAGCTGTCTAACCCTGAGGACACAAGCAGAGCGTGGCTGTCACTCGGCCCCGGGCACATCAGAATGCGCAGGAGCACAGGGGAAAGAGAAGAACCTGGCCGGTGAGGACGGCAACTGTGGAGAACACCTATAGTCCCCAGGGGGCCAGGGCACAGCGAAGGCCTGTCTTTCTTTAGGGGTCTCAGCAAGGGATCCGTGGGTAGTGGTGGTGGGAGCAGTGAACCCCAGGGCTGGCCGGGAGATGAGGCCCGGGCCCCACAGTCAGCTGTCTCTGAGAACGCTGCGGTTACATCATCCCCTTGGCAAGAGAACCCTAGCATTTTTGAGCTGGGTGGGAGGCAGTCCAATTCCTTCATTTCACAGGGGAGGCAAGTAAAGGCCTAGAGGGGTGAAGTGATATCCCCAGGGGTCCCTGAGCGGAAACCAGAACCCAGGTGGCCTCTGGGAGAGAAGGGATCCTGTGTGCTGAGAGCTGGGAGGCCTCCCAGGGGCCCTGATCCAGTTCTGCGCCAGGGCCCCTTCCCTGGCTCATGCAGACACCGCCTGGCCGCTGCTACCTGCTGCCACCACCCTCCCCCACGCTCCCCGCCCCTGCTGTCCCCCCTCTCCTCTCCTTCCCGGAATGTTTCTAAGTGGAACAGAGTGTCCGTGAATACTGTCCTCTATTATGATCTAAACTGGAAACCGGAGCCCAGACAGAGTCAGCCCCACCAGGGCCAATAAAAACCTTCCCGCCATTCCCTGCCACCGCCTGCCACGCCTGCCTCCCCCGCACAGCGGACACGTGACCCTGCGTGGGCTCAGCTCGCGTGGGCTGCCCGCAGCACAGGCTGGAACTCTGGCCCCAGGACGGCTGGGGGCCGGGGTGGGGTTGGCTGGCAATGACCTGGCCCTGGCGTGTGAGCAGCCCAAGGCGGGACCTGCCCCCAACAAGGCGCCAGAACCACAGGACACAATATGGGTCCAGGGAGATGCCCAGGCGCCTGCGCGCGCGAGGGTTGTCCCCTCCCCCAGCCTGGCAGGACTGGCTGAGAACTGGCAAAGCCACAGCTCTGTCTTCAGCCCAACTCTGCCCTTGGCACCTGGGCTGGCTGAGGCTGGAGGAAGTAGAGCCATTGAGAGATGGAGGGGCCCCGGGGGTGGAGCAGCATCAGGGGGCCCCAGAGGGACAACCGGCCAGCCCCTGCCCATTGGAGCTCAGGCCCTCATCTACAATTGAGAGTGGCATTCCACATTCCCCAGGGCCCCTGTCACTCCCACCACCCCTGCGCCTGTCTGTCCCTGCTCCTCAACCTACTCATCCTTTACCTGCTCTAAGAACTGGGTCCCCAGGCTTGTCCCCGCCTCCCTGGATCTTTCCTCTTACAGCCCTGTCTGTGGCTTCCACAGCCCCCACGTCCAGCCTCAACTTAGGAAGAAAAGCCTGAGAAGTCTCAGCTTGACAAGGAGGCCGGGCCCTGCCCAGCCCCAGGTCCACTGGGCCCCCCTAACTCTCTCCCTGCGACCTCATTCCTTCCCGTGCCACCGTCTGCCTCAGGCTTCCTCTCCTTCCCGGTCCTGAGGGGCACAGCTGCAAGGACTTCGGAGGGTTTCTATGCCAACAGGGAGGGAGAACGGGCAGGGAGGCCAGGCCCCCTCGCTCGCTCCTGCCTGCCACTGGGCTCGGCTCCTCTTTCTGGGGAATCTCCCCTGAATGGGGAAGGCTGGGCACCCACATGCTCTGCATGAAGGTTGGTGCAGAAGCTGGGGCCACATTGACCACCCCGAAGCTGCAGCCCGCAGCGTGAGCGGGAGGTGGACCATGAGGAAGGGGTTTGCTCCCTCTTTATCCTCCCCACCACAGCAGCCGCCGCTGACTGCACCTCTGAGCACCCAGACAGATGGCCCAGGCAGCAGCCTGGAGGACATCAGGAGGGGTGGCTTCGTCTAGGACTAGTGGCGGTGGACTTCCTTGCCGCCTGTGCTGTGGGCTGGTGGCTGGAGCCTGCAGCGTATTGGTGTGCCTGTAACAGGCTGGCGACATTCAGCTCCCGGCTCACTCTCTCACCTGCCTTCTGTCAGAGAAGGGCAGCGAACATGTGTCCATGGAGTCCCAACAGTGTCCCCAGCACTGTACACTGAGGTTGGGGCCCATTGGATGGATGAGAAACCATGGTGCAGAGAGTGGAGACTTGCCCAAGATCATCAACCAGGAAGGGGCAGAGACAGGATATAAACCCAGGCCTAAGAAGCTCTGAAACCCACGCTCTTTCCTTCCCACCCCATGGCCTGTGTCCCTCGTGACACGGTGGCCAGGGCTCCTGGTCCTTTCTCTAGTACCTGTCCTCCCATGGCCAGGGTTTCCTGCGCCACAGAGCAGGGGAGGGACAACCAGAAGGCCTGTTGTCCTCAGGTGAGCTGAGCCCCTGGGTCAGCCATGAGTCACACGGTCAGAGAGAGCACCCTGGCGGGGCCTGGCCCTAGCTGGGAAGGAAGTACAGCCGTCGTTTAGTGGTGAGCACAGGGGCAGGAATGTGGGCAGAGGCGGACCATGGTGCCCGCCCCAGGACAGGGTGCCCCTGACACGGCTCTGAGCAGCAGGGAAACATTGCAGGCAAAGCAAGTCACGGGGGCAGCAGAGGCTGAAGTGTGGAGTTGGGAGAGAGGAACAGAGCACTCTGGAGTCCCAGGGAGCCCATAATTACTCAGGAAGCCAGGGGCTGTAATTAGGCCATTGCGGCTCATTAGGGCAGAGCCACCACTGACTGCATGTCTGGGACAAGTAGGTGGTCTGCTCCTGGTATGCGCTGGGAGCGGGGAGGGGGTGTGGGGATGAGCAGAAGAACCAAGTCTCTCGGGGCACCAACACGGCCCACTGAGGGGGTGGGGTGCATGGGAAGAAGGGGACCCCAGGCCTCACAGCCCAAAGCGACAGGCCAGCTCACCAGGGGAGAAAGACGTAAGGACAGAAGGGGTGCCTCTCAAAAACCTGGCCTGGCGCCATGGAAGGCGCACTGGCCTGGACTTCCGGGGTGGGGGTGGGGGGCAGGTTTGAGTCCCAGCTCTGGTAGTAACACATGGAGCGGCTGCCAAAGTCTTTGTCCTTTTGTCCATTTTTGGACCTCAGTTTCCCCTCTGTTCAATGACAATATTGACCTGGGTCAGGGACTCTGAATCCCAGCTACTGTCACTTGAGGACCATTGGAAAATGGCCAATGGACTTCCAGTTCTGCCTACGATGGACTAGTTGGTAACAGACCAAACCTTCTACCAAGTACAGCCAGAATCACTAGATAAAATGCCAAGACAGCTTTCTGAAGGCTCTGGAGAGAGATGAAGGGCCCACATTTCCAGGAGGAGGGGCACTCACTGAGGCAAGCCTGACACTCTGCTACTTTTCCTCTCAAGGCACTTGTGGATTAGTAATGGGTTTGGGCAGAGAGGCGGCGAAGCCAAACAGAAGGCTTCAGCTGTCAGGCTGAGAAGCTGAGTAGGTTCCGCATCAAGATTCAGGACAAAGGGAGAAAAGAGAACAATGTGTGCATTTGCTGTAAGAACCACAAGGCAGAGAAGCTGAACAGAGCGTTCAACTTCATTCGTTCAGTCTGGTGGTGCTGGGGAGACGCTCATTGGAGTTCAAGGCCGGCAAAGTAGCAGGGCCCTCAAGGGCGATGCCCTAGAAGTAAGAGTGCATCAGAAATAGGGCAAGTGTCATGGTGACGTCTCCAGCAGGCAGGGTCCCCATGGTCCTCCTTTTCACCAATCACCTTTGCCGCTCAACCACAAACCTGGCCACTGCAGGCGGTTTCCCGCTGCCGCATGCCCAGGGAGCTCCTCTGCCCTGAACAACAGAATAACGCGACAGTCTCTGGTTTTCCCTTCTTCACATGTAAACTCCTGAACACTTTGGGGGTGAGAGTAGTGCCTACGGAACGAGATTGCAGATTTAATCCCTCCATAGCTCGTCTTTCTTGCCCATCCTCAGCTTCTATCTACCCTTTGTTCACGCTTTCATTTATGCATTCACTGAGCAGATGCTTCCTGAGAGCCAGGTGCTCTGCTGAGTACTTGCTGAGTCAGACAAAGTGCCCACCGCCAAGCAAATTAGAATCAGAATCACCCCTCACATTCAGACACCCTTTTATATTTTACAAAAATGTGTTCGTGGGTAGGACAGGTTTCAATATCCCTATTTGAGGATGAGGAAACTGAAGTTGAAAGCAGCCAAGAGCCTTGTACAAGGTCAGTCAGCTAATAAGCTATGGTGGATGGTTTCCTATCTCTTCATTCTCAAGAGATAGCTAGCATAGACACAAAAATCAGCCTACAGTGTAGGAAGACAGGAATATTCTTGAGAGGCACAAATACTATGTAAGTATCACAGGTTTTCAGTTGAGCAAATGGAGGCTCAGAATTAATCACAGATCTGGGGAAGGTCTCCGAGAACAGCTGGTCTTATCCCTTCATTTATAGATTAAAAAAACAAAAAAACAAAACAAACAAACAAAAAACAAACACAAAGCCAAGCAACCAATCACCTAACTAAACAAACTAAACACAGAGGCCGGGAAAGATTAGGCGATTTTGCCTAATGACCTAGAGCAAGTTGGAAGCCAAGCTCCTTCCCCATGCTGTTTAAGAATCCTAGTCCTTGGCACCTTCCACACTAGCCGTGGTCACTCCTGTCCCCACTTTGTTTATTTTAGAGAACAGCTCAGCTCTGGCCACAGGAAGACTTCATTGCCAGCTCCAGCCTCAGAGCCCGTCAACACCTGTCTATGCACGAATAAATGAGTGACAAGTTCCTGTAGGAACGTGTACATTTTGTTCCTAAAATTTTCTTTCAGATGTGAGAGATTTTACATGTGGTGATTTAGCAACCAAGAGGAATGTTGGCTAATTTAAGAAAAACAAAACAAAACAAACATATACACAAATGTGCAGATGTATTGCATATCAGATGTCCCACCTCACTCTCCAGCTAAGACGAGGTCCTTCGATGAGAAGGCTGTCATTATTAGGACAGGAGCAAATGTATATTCTGATGACTATGGTTGGGTTCTACCCAGAACAAGGTTCTCAAATGGTTTCCTTGCCAATACTTTTCATCCCACTTTCCCCTTTTCCTCCACTCTCAGCCCCACACCCTACACCAAAGCAGGACTGAGCAGAAATGCCTCTGGCATCTGAAGCTCATGTTCTGTGTCTCCTCTTCCGGCTGGTCACTAGATATGTGCATCTCAGAGCCATGCCAAGGAGTCAGGATTTTAAATTATAGTGTGACCTTGAGCTCATACCTTAATCTTCCCCAGTCTGAGGTAACGTTTCTATAAAACAAACACACCAACACCTGCTTTGCTCACTGTACAAAGTTGTCAGTGAGACTAAAATGAAACAAAGTGTGTGAATGGGCTTTGTCATGGGAAAGCTTCATGTTTCATTTTTTCCTAGGTTGAATGCAACAAAGATACAAAATTACTAGAGGATGAACCGTAAGAGTCATCTATTAATGCCTTCACTGGAGCACTCTGTCCCAGAGGTCACACAGACACATATTCTAGGTGAGATACTGTGGGAAGGTTTCAGTTACCAAGGAAATACTCAGTACCTGGCTGTGTTGCAAAAATATGACAACAGGCAAACAAGATCAACATCACCTGCCCCTGTTCCCCTACCCTCAAACACCACCAATCCAGATTAAAGAAAAAGTTAGCCAGTGGCGTTAGAAACCGCTTAATGATATACAATGAAGACACAGATCTGAAACTAAATGGTTAAAGAGAATCAGAGAGTCAGAGAGATTAGATCCAAGTCTGAGTTCCCAGGAGAGGACAGAGCTGCCTGGGATAGTGGGGGCCTCCCTCGTTCTTCCTGGATGATCGGGCCCAGATGTTTGGCCCCTCCAAATGTCAACTATACATTCTGGAACTGCCCAATTTTAGTGGCTACTTACTCTATTCTCAAGAGCCAAGAGCTGCTATATTTTTAGGTTTGACATTCTTTCCACAAAGACACACACTTCCTGGGGGAAGAGTCCAGGGAACCTGGTGCTAGCCATACACATTTTTGGTGAAAAGGACTCCCGATTAAAAGTCTTGGGGGACCATTTGCTAGAAGAAAAACTGTCAGAAGTATTGCTGTGAAGGACTCAAATGAAAAGGTAATAGTGTTAGGAGTTGAATTGTGCGCCCTCAAAATTTGTATGCTGAAATCCTAATCCCTAGTACCTGGGACTATGACCTTATTTGGAAATAGGGTCTTTACAGAGTTTACAGAGGTAATTGGGTTTAAATTCGGTCCTTAGGAGGGTGGCCCCTAATCCAGGATGATTGGCGTCTTTATAAAAAGGGGAAACAGGGACTCAGAGACGGGCACACACACAAATGGAAGATGATAGGCATCTAAGGTCGCATCTTGGGGAGTTAGAAAGGGCTCTCACATCTTGTTTGTTTGTTTGTTTGTTTGGTTGATTGGCTGAAACATGGGTCAAAAGGAGAACCACAGTCTTGAGTGAGCAACGTTGGACCTGCCTTGGTTTAATGTAAATGAAAGGATGCAAAGGCTTAGAAAAAGGCATGTTAGAGTGGATTTGCCGGTTGAGACCTCCTCACCCATGCTGGGGAAGTCCGGAAGACGTGCCCCCCACCATGCCTGTAAGAACTAAATTTGTGAGGGGAGCCCCGGTGTTCTTGGTGAGCTCTGTGATCATGCTCCTCTGTGGGCTGCACCTCACAGTGGGAACAACCATCAGTGAATTGAGAAACTTACATGCAATGACGGGTCACCGGTTCCTGGGGCGGCAGCACTTCACTGCTAAAGTCATGGTGGGCGTGCTTACTGTGATGGAGAGCAGGGTCCATCACAGTAATCAGAAGCAGCAATCAGAATTGTCTGACATGCACAGACCTTAGGTGTTAGCTAGCTGACCTTGCTGTTCCTAGAACTGAAATGGATAGGAAGCCTACGAAATTCTTACTTGTTCTATAGAAGCAGAAAAATTCTAGGTCATGTGAACACGAGTCTAATCTGAATAATAAAAATAGTTATGGCCCCTCAATCAATTCTTGGACTTGAGCCAGTTTATAGACCCAGAAGCTCTTGAATAAAGGGGAGGCTGGGAAAGCTGGGATGGCTCAAAGCGCTCGCTTTGAGGCCCCGCGGACCGGGGATCGGGTCCCGCCCCGGCCCATGCGGACCCACATGCCGTGCGAAGCCCTGTGCCCGCCTGTGGAGTGAAACTGTATGGAACACTGGTGTCGACTGTGGAGACTGCTCTGGGCCCTCCCCCTTCTCTCTGTCTCTCTCTGTCTCTGTTTCTCTCTGTCAAAAATCAATAAAATAAATCTTTAAATAAAAATAAAAAAATAAAGGGGAGGCTAGGTCCCCATAAGGAAGGGGACCCAAATATTTATACTGTCGATCTTTCTCCCAGCCTTGCCCAAAGGGACCTATGGCTTTTTACCAGAGTGACTATGCATTAGAGGAAAGGAATTAATTAGACCTTTTGGGAACTATTGGACACTGGCTCTGAAGTGACACTAGTTCCAGGAGACCCACTTTGTCCCCAGTCAGAGCAGGGGCTATGGAGGCCAGGCAATCAATAGAATTTTAGCCTAGGTGACCTAATGGGTCCCTGAATCCATCCTGTGGTCATTTCCTCAGTTGTAGAATGTAAATTTGAATAGACCTCCTGAGCAGCTGGCAGGATCCCCACCTTGGTCTCCCGGCCTGTGAAGTGAGGGCTATTATGGTGAGAAAGGCCAAGAGGAAGCCACTAGGAAAACAGTAAACCAAAGCGAAACCGCATCTCTGGAGGGACGGCGGAGATTAGCGCCACGTTCACAGACTTGAAAGGCATAGAGTGGTGATTTCCACCACCTCCCTGTCCAGTTCGCTTATTTCTCCTGTGAAGCAGACAGGTGGAGCTCAGAGAAAGAGCAGGTTAGTGTAAGCTTAGCCGGGTGGTGACTCCAATTACAGCTGCTGGTTTCATTGCTTGGGAAAATGAACACGTCCCCTGAACACATCCCCTGGTACACAACTACTGATTTGCAAATGCTTTTCTGGTCCATCTCTGCCCACAAGGTCCACCAGAAGCAGTTTGCTCTCTGCTGGCATTACACGTTCACTGCGCTACCGCAGGAGCCGGTCGGCTCTGCAGGCCTCTGTCAGAATTTAGTTCACAGGGACCTTGGTCTCCCTACACTTACACAAGCTACCACGCTGGTCCACTGCGTCAGTGACATCCTGCTGATCGAAGCTGGTGAGCAAAGAGTAGCTCGCTGCTTGCTAGAATTCTAACTTTTTGTAAGACATGTGTGTGTCAGAGCAAGTAAATCATAGCTCACTACTCGTTACAGCTCTATTTGTAAGATATTTTTGTGTTAGAGGGCAGGAAGCAAATCGGATAAATTTTTGGGCCCTACATTGGGGGAATTTCTAGGGCTCCTGTGGGTGGGGCATGTTGTGCTATCCCTTCAATGGTGAAGCATAGGCTGTTGCATCTGGCTCCTCCTACAATGGGCATCTGAGGGGCAGATGGTTGAGAGCACCAGTGAGAGGATGGGAAGGTCAAAACCAAGAGGAGACAGTTTCCAAAAGACGAAGTCTGCCTATTTCGCTCTGTGCAGCTATTTCAACAAACGCACATATAAAAACTCAAGTTTGGATGACAGGCAAAGTTAGGAGCCATAACACCTTTACAAAAGAGGTTTGTCAGTGTGTGAAAGCTGCCAGATGCCCTCTGCATTTGCTGCAGAATTGTATTAGCCCACTAAGAATTTTGCCTGACACCAACACCAGGTACTTCTGGGTCTGGCAAGATGACCAAGGCCCTTGGGGAGCTTTGCAGCAGCCTGGCCTGGATCTGGTTCTCACCTCGTATGATGGTGACGTTGCGAAGGATTTCTCCATGTTGCGTATCCACAGCCTTCATCTCCTCCACGATCATGGACAGGTTACGGACATTGAAGTCCAGGCGGGCACTGAGCAGGCTGAATCGCTCCCGGAGCAGGTCTGTGGTGCCCAGCATGAGGGAGACGGACTTGTTCAGGTAGTACAGCTCCTCGGCGTGGGTGTGGAAGCCCAGCGTGCAGGAGAGCCTCACGTCGTCCAGGTACTTGAGCATGCTGTGCACGTGGTTGTCGGTGGCATTGATGTTGGTGAAGATGGTGCCAATCTCGATCTCGTGAGATGCCATACGTCCTTCCAGCGTCTCGAACCTCTCCACCGTGCGGTTCTGGGCATAGCGGGTGTGGTACTGCAGGTCGTGCATGTTCTCCTCATGGTCGTCCAGGAAGGACGAGATGTTATCCAGCTGCAGCTGGAAGCCCATAACCTGCATCACCAGGTCGTGCATACTCTCAGCATTCTGGCTGATGCGCTGTGACGAGGCGCCTAGGGTGGCCTGCATGCTCTTGACCACTTCCCCAGTCTTGGCCGAGGTGGAGCGCAAGCTGCTGAAGAGCCGCGTGTAGTTCTGCCAGTCAGTGACAACCTTCTGCAGGGTCAGGGTCTCCTCGTCCGTCTTTCGCCGGATCCCGTGAACCCACTCGGAAGTCTGCCCTACAGTGAAGTTCAGCTGGTGCACAGAGGCCTTGACATCGTAGCACTCTTGGTTGAGGTCCTTCAGAGACAGGTCCAAGCCAGCTGTGGTGGCCTGCCAGCCTCTCACCTGGGCCAGGAAGAGCCCCAGAGACTGGTTGACCTGGTGGATGGAGAAGGAACAACTGCCCATCTCCTGGGAGATCTGACTGCTGGTGGTGGAGAGCAGTTCATGTGTCTGAGAGGTCTGGTCCAGCTGGACCTCCTGAGCCAGAAGTAGCTTCTGAATTCCCTCCAACTCCTCCTGCAGTTTTCTGATCTCCTGCTCCAGCTGCCCAGCCTCGTGGCAGAAAGAGCAGTTGTTTGGGGCTTTCAGATCTTCAGGAGAAAGAGACAACATTTTGAGTTGCTGAAGGATCAGGGGACAAAGGTTGGTTCATTAAATTAAATATTTCAGCGTATACTGAGCAGCGGTTTCCCGATCCTTCTTCCTTTCCTAAGTCCTGCTATGAAATCTGGTTTTTTTTAAAAAGTCCTGCTATCTCTAAGAAACCTCATTTTTCTCAATCATCTTTACTATGACCTAAAATGTAGGCTTTAGAATAGTTTCTCCGTCTTACTATCAAATTCTTCAGAATACAGCTTTCTAATGTCTCTGAGATGGCCAAGAATCTCCCAATTACAATTTATTTTAAAATTTCTCCAAGTACTTTTGTATTTGTTATTTTATTTGATCCTCTCACAATAAATCTGTGGAGAAGAGGGTATGGGACTTCTTCTCCTGTGATGGATGAGAAATGAGGCACACAGAAGTGGCTTGCCAAACATCGTTCAGCTAGTTACTGGCAGAATGGGACTTTCTCTTTCCATCAAAGCAGACTACGTCTAACCCCTTCTATTATGGTTCCTTCTGTCTCATTCTCAGCATGAGAAGACACCTGTTAAAGCAAGAGATAAAGGGCTTTATGAATTAAAGTGCATGCTTTAAAGTAGTGCTGAAGAAAGGGCTGACTTATCAAGAGGCTTTGGAAGGTGTTAAAAATAATCAGATGCTTGAGGATATCTGGGGAATGGATTGGCTTTGGCTTCCTTCATTACCTGTAGGCTCTGGCTAGATCTGTACCGCATACAGGAGCCCCGGCCCCAGTTCTGGGTAGTAGCCCTCTTTGAATGGATGGTTTGTTCCAGCTGGACAGGAAGGCCAGGTGTCATGGCTATCCTTCCCTTGTGTCTAGAAGGTTGGTGAAGACTATCCTGCTCCAGGCCACCTTGGCTCAGGGAGCACATGGCATGGTGGGGGGAACCCTCACCCATCCCCATCAATACTGGTCTTTCATCATAATCATTAGCATATCTGGAAGCTGGACACTTACCCAGTCCCTGGAGATTTTCCTGCATAGACACAAGTTTTTTGTCATAAATGGCCTGGGCCAGGGAGATGTCTTCTGAGAGAGAGTCCACTTTCCTGAAAACTATAGGGCAAACACAGATGAGAAACTGCGGCAGGGTGTTAGCTCAGAGAAAGGCATTTTTATCAGCCCTTCTGCAACTAAATCCATTCATCCTTCTTCTATGGGGCTTCCCGATGGTGGTTAGGGAAGATTTTTCTTATGGCCAGAGTTTATGACACAGCCTTTAAAAATACATAGCTATGTAACTATATCTATTTAAAGACATGGATAGACATATATATATCTTTATCTCCCATAAGTGCATATATGTATGTGTACAATACAAGGGCAATTCGGAAAAAATCCAGCCACTGTCAATATAACAAGAACAGTTACATCGTTGGATACTTTCTGGACAGCCCGCATATATTTGTGTGTATATAAATATATATCATATGTATGTATATACTATGATGTATAATACATATAATATACATATCTATGTGTGTGTACATATGTGTGTGTATGTGTGTATATATGTGTGTGTGTGTATATATTCCCCACCAGCCCAGATTTTATAACTAGGATGTGACCACAGGATAAAATAAGAAAAATTGGAAAAAAATATAAAAGAAAATATAAATTATTCTTAATCTTACCACTGAGAGATTATGGCCATCAGCATCTTTGAGTATCTCTTATAATCTTATTTATCTCCACAACCATTCTATAGCTATGTAGATATATACTTTTTTAGAAAACAACAGAAAATTGGGATCTTCTGAATATCTCATCTATTTTCTTTCATTTTGCTGTACTTGTATTGTGTCATGAACATTTGTGGTTTAAATATTTTTAAAATCATTACTTTAATTCCTGTAACATATCCTATTTAAATGATTCAGCAATTACATAAAAATCTCCTACTCTTGGGGACACTTAGGGTACTTTCCCTTCTGAGCCTACAAATGAAACTTAATGTGTAAATAGGAGTAATTCTTGATCCTAGAAATAATATTTATATGTGATGCTTGTGTGACTATGACTATTCTCTTAGGAAAAATTACAAGAAACAGAATTAATGGGTCAAATGGTGTTAACATTTTTTAAGTCCTCGATACATGTTGCTGAATCGCCCCTTGGAAAAGGTTATACTTGTTTATACTGCATGGGCAGCCTCTCCCACTACTAAGAGGTCAGTGTGGCCAGTGGTTAAAGCGCTTCTGGGCAGCAGCAGGATCCCTGGCTTTCTCCAGCAGGAACCTGGCTCAGCCTGGGAGTAAGAGGAGGGCACGGATTGGATGGAGAGTTGACAAGATGTTTCCCACAGATCCTATGAAGCTCAAGTGTGGGAAATGGAATTAGCCACACCAAGAGAGTTGGGTAATGGAACTCCTAGTCCAGATTTGCTTTGAATGTGTTGGGTGATTTCAGGCAAGTCAATTAATATTTCTGGAGCTCAACTTCATCATCTGTAAAATGGAAACATGAAGCTAGGTGACTTCTAAGGCTCTTACTGGCTACAAAATACTGTGATTCCATTTTTTTTTTTTAATCTCTGGGCTTTAATTAACAATGTATAGGTCAGAGCTGTTGAGATTTCATTAGCAACAGTGATCTGTTGAGAGATCCTAGGAACAATTACATGCTATTATATTGGACTAGCACTTTACAGTTTACGGTATTCATGATTCTATTTGATTCTCCTGCCAGTTTTTAAGATCCCTTGTATAGATGGGGGACAGGTGCAGAAAGACTGGATGACTTTGGTTGCCATTCTCATGATTTATAAAGTTCACCTCCAAGCCAACAGCCAAAGGGCTCACTCAAATAATTTGCTCCGTTCATTACTTTGTTGCGTATTTCATTTGTGATTATATAGTAATTTGTTTATCTGTCTTCCTTATTTTTTAGATCTTATTTTTTATTCTTAAAAAATTGTGTTTTATGATGTATACTATATAGTAGTAATTTAAAGATAAATAGGTATATTTTGTAAGTGTGAGCCTATAATTTTTTCTTTTCCAGCATTTAATTATAAAAATGTTCAAACAAACAGAATGATCAAAAGACTTTATACAGTGAATATCCATGGATTTATTGCCTAAATTGTATAATTAACATTTTGCTATATTTACTTCAGTGTATACCTGTCCATTTTACCTTTCTATATGTCTATCAATCCATCTAATTTTTAAATGCATTTTTAATCAATTTTTTACCGATGGGGTGCACAGTTAAAAACTTTCATAGATTGCTGCTGTAGATCAGGGGTGGGCAACATAGGATCTGTGGGCTAAACCCTGCCCACTGTCTGCTATATTGGAATATGGCCACCCCATTCATTTTCATATTGTCTCTGACTGCTTTTACTCCCTAGTGACAGAGTTCAGTTTTCAAAAAGACCGTACGTGACCCACAAATCCTAAGAATAATTACTATCTAGTCCTTTACAGATAATATTTGCCAAATCCTGCTCTAGATTATAAGCGCCATGAAGACGAGGCCTATGTTTTAATAAGCAGTATATGCCCCATGCCTAATACAGTTCTTGGACTAGAGTATGCATCCAAAAACTATACTCATTTAAATAAACAGTGGGTTTTCCATGCCCACTAAGAGCAAGACTGATATTGACCAACCCTCTGGACTTTGGCCACAGCCTTGACTGTCAAGCATTGACTAGGATTATTTGCATATATGCTCACAAATCTCTAGTCCTTCGTTTGAAGAGAAAAGAATTATTAGGCACCTACCAACCAGGCAAGCATTGTGCCAGCACTGTCATAGGAACTTGGGATATCCAGGCTGGAGGCAAAAACATAAAAAGAGACTCTGAAGTTCTCCCTTGATTCCCCAAACACACTCCTCACTTCCAGTTCTTGTGATCCTCGGCCCATTCACTCTGGATCTTAGGTCAAATCATTTCACCTTCCCAGACCTGCTTCCTCATATGTGCAATGGGGTCTCCTTCCTGTTTTAGAGCTTGCTGTGATGATTCATGGATATCATGTATGTGAGAGAGCCTGGCTCGTGGTGAGCGCCCATAACTGTCTGCCTCTCTGAAGGGCTTCAGTGTCTACACTCTTCTTGGAGCTCAAGATTGTGGCTGTTGGAGCTTTATTAATGGTCCCACAGGTGCTATGAGCCGGGACCCTGAAGGGCTACTCAGGAGCTCTTAGAAGTTCTCCAGCAGCCAGTTAGCAGCCTCTGAATGGTGGCACTGCACCTCCTCCCTTCTCTGGCCCAGGATCTGGGCCACTTTCGGAGAGGCCAACCCCTGTGAAGGGATTGAGTGATGGGAATGGAGCTGAACAAGTGAGGGGCTTGGGAAGTTGTAGGCATCAACGGTTCTCTAACCTGGCTGCACATTGGAATCACCTGAGGAACTTTGATAAACAATTAAGGCCTGGTCCTTCCCAGAGATGATGGTTTTATCCATGGGAAGTGGAGGGCCCTGGCACTGATATTTTTGTTTGTTTTCAACAGAGAGAGAGAGAGAGAGAGAGAGAGAAGGGGGAGGGCCCAGAGCAGTCTCCATAGTTGTACGTCATTAGTTTTCAACATAGTTTCATTCCACACAGGTGGGCATGGGACCGTGCAGGGTAGGAACAGGGCTGTGTGCCTCCCACATGGGAGACAGGCCCCTGTGAGCCGGGGGCTGAGCTGGGGGCCTCTCACATGGGAAGCACACCCCAGTTCAGCATATGGGTCTGCATAGACCAGGGCCAGGATTCCTGGGCTGGAAGGTGAGCGAGCGCTCAACCCACTGAGCCATTCTAGCATCCCTGCACTGGTATTTTAAAGTTCTCTCTGAGGGATTCTAGTGTGCAGACAAAATTGGGAACCACTCCCTTTGATGGTGAAAAGCAACGGACTCATCTCAGTGTTCTCAATACCTGGCTCATAGCAAGTACTTGGCTTGTGTTGAATTTAATGAACATCTTTAAGATTATTGGGAGGTGACAAGAGTGTCTATTCAAATCAATATGCTGGACTCTTGTCTTCAAGGCAAGAAAGCTGGTTACTGAATACAGCAGGTCCTCGATTAACACTGTTTTGTTCAACATTGTTTAGTTATAACGTTGATGAGAAAAAAGAATTGATTCCTGGCAGGGCCACTGTGTGGAGTTCGCACGTTCTCCCCATGTCTACATGTGTTTTCTGTGCGGACTCTGGTTTCCTCCTTCACCCCAAAGACACGCATGTGAGGTGAACTGGGGTGTCTCAATTGTCCCCATTTGAGTGAGTGTGGGTGTGCAGGAGTGCACCCTACAATAAAAGGGCATCCTGTCCAGAGTGGGTGCCCACCTTGCACCCTGAGCTTCCAAGAGAGGCTCTGGCCACCCACAGCCCTGAACTGGAATGAACGGGTGGGAAAATCATTCTCTTGACTTATTTTTATTCATCTTTCTTAAATGTATGTGTAGTTCACATTTATTTCCGTGTTTAATGTTTGAAGTGTTTTGGGTCTTTGTTTAGAAGTTTGGTGATGTTTTTATGACCAGAAATATGCTATAGGAACTGAACTCTACTTTATATCAATTAGTCTATGAGTATAATAAAACAGGTTTTGGTATGCAGTAGTTTGGCTTACAGCTGCACCTTCTAAGGACCTATGGATGATGGTAAGTGAGGACTTACTGTGTCTCTAACCAGGGCCTAAACCAGGCAGGCCTGTCATAAGGGTCAGCATCGAGAGTGAGGCACCTTCTTGCCTTGCTTGCCTCACCCTCGTCCCAGCCTGTCTCTAATATCTAGTCCACTGGGGCAAACAAACTTACTGCTTCCCTTAGTAAAGAAGTCTGGATTAAAAAAATCTGAAGCTGGGGAAGCCAGGATTGCTCAGTGGTTTAATCGCTTGCTTTGCAGCCCCAGGGACAGAGGATCGAATCCTGGCCCCGGCCTGTGTGGACCCATATGCTGAACTGGGGTGTGCTTCCCATCCGGGAGGCCCCCAGTTTGGTTCTCGCCCCGCCAGTTCAGCTCCTGGCTTGAGGGAGTGTGCCTCCCATGCAGGAGGCCCCCAGCCCAGTTCCTGCCCTGCGCGGCCCCCGCCTACCTGTGTGGAATGAAACCATGTTGAAGACTGATGATGTACAACTATGGAGACTGCTCTGGGCCCTCCCACTTCTCTCTGTCTTTGTCTCTCTCTGTCTCTGTCAATAACAATAAAATAAATCTTTAAAAAAACTGAAGCTAAGAATGGAATGGGATTGCAGCGAGAAGCTATCAAATTTGTGTTCCTCAGTTTACCATAAGATGGAAGCATCCAGAGGGCAGAAGTTACCTGAATCTGGTAGAATGCCATCACCTAGGTCAGCTACCACTCATAGAACCTTCAGGGCCCTGGGCCTCATCTGCAGGACTTTGACTAGTATGCCTGGGTGAGACCCAGGAATCTGCATTTCAACAAAGACTGGGGGCAATATTGATGCAGGTAGGCATCCAACCTCACTTTCAGAAACAGCCACAAAAGCTGCAGAAAGGGGTCAAGAATTGCCCGATCCAGGGACCTCATCCCCGGATGTACAACACAATCATCTGAAGAGCTTAAAGATACTGAATTAATTCTGTTATGCAGCATGAGACTCAGGCATCAATATTTGTGAAAGCTCCCAGGTGATCCTAACATGGAGCTGAAATGGAGAACTTGATCTAGTGGTATCCTCTCATTTTACCACAGAAGCACCAAGGTCCTGAGAGGGCATGGGCCTTGCTCAAGACCACTCGGCCAATTACTGACCAGAAACCAGGAGCCAGTCTTCATAGTTTGAATCAGGCATTGAGTTTCCTTGGCCAGAAAGACGCTGGGTCTGGGCCGTGCTGCAGTGATCTGTGTCTGCGTAGGGGGTTCTAGTGCAGGACCCCTGATCGGAACCTTCCCTGAAGCCCAGGTGGGGCTAGGGGTCAGTCCTGAAGTAGCCCTATGCTTCTGGGGCCTGTACTCACCCAGAGAGGCCAGCACAGCCACAGCCACCAGGAGCAGGGCCAGGAAGAGGTAAAGAATCCGCACGGACGTGTGCAAAGACAGGTTCTTCTGGCAGCGGCTACAGCGGGGTCCCAGCCGGCCTGTGGAGGGACAAAACGAGGACAGGCGCTTAGCTCAGGGGCTGAGGCTGCAGGTAAAAGGTCAAGTTTCATGTTCCTGCTCTGGCCTGTCTCATCACATTTCATGTCCTCGATCTTCATTCTTTACCCATTGCACACCTTTCTTCTAGGTCCTAGAACTTTTAGGAGTAGAAGGGACCAGGGTCAGTGTCTTCAAAGGACCCCTCATCCATCTCTCTGTGGCATCATTATTCAGCCTGGCCTGTGAGGAAACACTTCTTCCCGATGCACTGGCCTTCCTGATGATCTACAACAGAGCTGTCCAACCATCTGGTTTCCCCGAGCCACACTGGAAGAAGAATGGTCTTGGGGCACACACCAAACACGTTCACACCAGCGATAGCCAATGAGCTAAAAATTAAATATCGCAAAATAATCTAACCTTTTAAGAAAGTTTATGAATTTGTATTGGGCCGCATTCACAACCATCCTAGGGCACGTGCGGCCTGCAGGCTGCAGGTTGGACAAGCTTGGTCTACACCGTGGGGCAGCCAGCCTTGTTGCACTACGGGGTGTTCAACATGTCCTGGGTGCCTAGGACTTTCCCGATTTCAGCACTGAGACTCACATCACAGGCTCAGTGTGGGGCAAGATGGGAAGTCACACACCCTGGAAGACCCCTCAGTGCCAGGCAAACCAGAAGGTGGCTCACTACTCCCCAAACTTCACCGGTAACCAGTACTTCTCCTGGAAAGTGAACAAATGGCTCGTCTCCCAGTTGGTTCCTGGCATGAAGGAAGGAACTAGGTATTCCTGGCTACTCTGGCAGGTGGCCAATGCCCAGCGGGTGGGAATGCAGTGATGTTCCCTGCTGTGAAATGTCCCAGGTGAGTTCAAGCTTAGTTGCACACGATGAGTACCGGGAAATGTCTCAAAGCCATGAAGCCCTTTTCACCCTCCAGGCCAAAGGCAGCGGAATTTCTGAGGGTTGGTCTCAGGCATGCTCCGGTGATTACAATGCACAGCCAAGGTTGAGAACAGCCGCCTCAATCTATCCTGAACCCCACCAAGAAGCCCTGCTGCAAGTAACAATTCAGATTAGCCAAATGCCAAGCTCAGTCCCGTGGGCCTGAGGAGGGTGGGCCACTTGGCTGGCATGGACTACAATGAAGGGGACAGTTCTGGGCCAGCTAGAAGACTGGCTTTAGGGGAGATGGCAGAGGCCCCTGACAGGTCTCATGAGGAGCCCTGGACACAGACATTTGTGTCAAGCTTTCATCCATACTTCATAAGCCAGGCTCACACCACTCTGCCTTTTTACCTGGGGAAGGACAGGCAGGATTTTGAAGCCATATAGAGAGGCCCGCCACCAACCTGAGGATGGGAGAAAGGAGGGGTTCTAAGCCCAGAAAGGAGATCAGAGATCAGAGAGCAGCCCCCAGACCCCTTACCCTCCTGTGTGCACGGGAAGGATGGCATGTCCTCATCACCAGCCAACTCCTCTTCTGTAACACACAACGCATCTCCGTCGCCGCCGGCCGACCTCACTGTAATGGAGCCAAGTGCTGTCAGAAGCCAGGCTGAACCCCCGAGTCACACCCACTCTTCTCCATCTGCCCCATTCATTACAGTCCCCACACCCTGTGCCCACCCCTCTCCCAACCCCGGGTCCAACTCAGCCCACTGGAGCTCTCGGTGACCTGACAGTACACAAAGAAAAGGGGGACAGAGGTAAGAAGTGACTGAGGAACTAGGATATCCCAGTGCCTCTGGGTAAGGACAGTTCATGACCTCCCACAGAGACACACACGTCAGCTTGGCTGCAAACCGCGTGGGGTGGAGGAAGGAGAAATAAGAGCTGGGTGCTCGGTGTCCTTCCCTTCCCTGACACCTGGTAACCCAAGCAGGTGGATTCCCCCCTCGCTTCACACACTGGCGCCCCCTTTTTTTTTTTTTAAAGATTTATTTATAGTTTTTGACAGAGACAGAGAGATACAGAGATAGAGATATAGATAGAGAGAAGAGGGAGGGCCCAGAACAGTCTCCATAGTTGCACATCATCGGTTTTTCCACATAGTTTCATTCCACAGGTGGGCGGGGCTGCACAGGGCAGGAACTGGGCCGGGGTCTCACCCCGGTGAGAACTGAAGTGGGGGCACTCCCCAGTTCAGCATATGGGTCCGCACAGGCCGGGGCCAGGATTCGATCCTCGGTCCCGGGGCTGCAAAGTGAGTGCCTAACCCACTGAGCCATCCCGGCTTCCCAAGGCGCCCCTTTTTTGAAGGAGCAGATGAGCTGAGCTGACCAATCCACAGGAAGACTGTGACCACTCAGAAAACACTGAAGCCAAACACCCTGCCCAGAATGGCTGTCCCAGGGTTATGCAATGTGGCAGGGCTGGGGGCAGCACCTTCTAGCGCTGGGGCCGTATGCTGGGGGTCTTTAGTTCAGCTGCCCCCGCTTGTGCCACTCAGCCTAGCCTCCGGCACCCAAGACTCTAGGTTCCCGACATTCAGCTTCAGTATTTGTTGATGGGTCCAGATTCCGCTATTAATTTGCATATTTTATGTTTGTGGGGTTTTTTTTTTGTTTGTTTATTTTGGCTTGGTCCTTGGGGATTTCCCATCTTCTTTCCATGTTAGCTAGGTGTCTGGCAGTTTGCTTGTAGTTTGTCTACTACCTGAACTTTATAGTCCCAGGATATTTTAAGTCAGTAACACTAGAAGTAGAAGCTCTGGGTTTTGTTTTCCTTTGTTCCCTTTTTTAATGTCATGAAGGACTGGGTCTTGCCTCTCTGCAATCTTCACAACAACCGTATAAGCTTTACAGTCTAAAGTATCACTTTTAGGGACATAATGACCGAGGTGTAGAGAACTTAAGAATGTTGCTTAACAGCACTCAAAATATGTGGTGGAGCTGAGATTTGAACTCAGAAATCTTTGCTACCATACTTAGTACCTCTCAAAGTAATGAGCAAAAGTTCTACAAATACCAAGAAGCTGGGTAGACATGAAGGGGGCTGGGCCTAGGGCTGAGGCTGTGAGGGGAGGCCACGACCTGAGTGACACCTGTGCCCTCATTTCCCAAACGCTGTGACTATTGTGATCAACTCTGGGGACAAAAGGCAGAGTAGGCAAGGAGCACTCAGTGAGTGAAGGCAGCCATGAAGGGGCTCAGTAGGGGAGGGACCATGGGTGCCCCCAAATTAAAGATGCCACCGCTGTCATTGCTTGTTCTCCAGGTGATGGCTTGTATGTCGTTTCCTCGGAAGTCTTCCTGGAGCTCCTAGACTGGAGTGAGTCCCACGTTATATACACTTCCTTGCGCTATTTTCCCTTTGTAGAAAGCAATGCACCTTCTATTCTTTATGCCACAGTTCTCTCCTCCAGTGTTAGAGAACTGAGGATGGCAAATGTGTCTGCCTTGTCTACTTTATGCAAAGCCCCTAGCACAGTGATGGGCACACAGAAATGCTCAACAAACACAATTTCAAATGAATCTGAATGATTGTGTATTATGCTCTCCAGAAGTGGGTCTACGTCTGCATATGGATTCATTGAGGTGCTTGGTCAAGAGACCAAGGTTAGCACCCCACTCTCAGAGATTCTGAGTTAATCCAGAGGAGGGTGGAGACCTGGGTCCACATACATGATCGTATTTGATCCCCATCAACTAACTTGATTCATAGACAGGGTGAGAAATTATTTCCCCTATTTCATAGGTGAGGAAAATGAGTTCTGGGAGGTGGTGTTAACTTTATTTTTTCTTAAAGATTTATTTTATGGTTTGAGAGAAGATGAGAGAGAGAAAACAAGCGAGAGAGAAAGAAAGAAAGAGAAGAGGGGGCAGAGCAGTCTCTACAGTTGCACAGCATTAGTTGTGACGTGGTTTCATTCCACACAGGTAGATGTGGGCCGCACAGGGAGGAAACTGAACTGGGGCCTCCTGCATGGGAGGCGAGAACCTTCGCCACCATCCTGGTAGTTACAAGTTGTATTGCAGTTCAGCATATAGGATTGCACAGGCCAGGGTAGATCCCCGGACCTTGTGGTTACAAGGCAAACACTCAACCTACTGAGCTATCCCAGTATGCTGGTGTTAACTTTTAATACCTGGCTAAAGTCACGGAACCAGCTAGTAGAAGAACCTCCTAAATCCTGGTTGAATTGTCCTCTTCACAGTAAGACTCCGAGTAGCCTCTCTCTGATAGCGCTAGTGTGTTCTCATGTGTGTGCATGTACGTACACACTGTGCAGGGGATGAGTAAAGCAGCAGAAGGAAGGCTGGCATGGTGAGCATCCCTGATCCCTTTACCTGCATCCTAAGAAATCAGCCTTTTCAGCCCTGCTTTGTATCTGAGGCTGCTATCCCATCATTAATCTGCCAAGAGTTCACAGGATAACCTTGCCTGGAAGGTTCCCAGGATTACCACCCCATCCCCACAACCAGGTGCCCAGGCAAGGCTGGCTAGGATTCCGGGCTGCATGCTCTGTGTGACCCAAACCTCACCCTGACTAGCAAGGCCCCCTCACCCCCACAGGATCTCAGCCAGAACCACGGTTCAGGCTGTCGGATTTACTGCCATCCCAACCCCTCAGGGAGGTATTCCTTCCACTCTTTGGAGCAGAAGCATCCTCTGGCCTTCCTGCCAGTGTTTCTCATTCCTCCCCACCCCTTGGTGGGGCTTCCCTTCACACCCTCAGGATTAGGCCTCCTCCCTATTCTGGCTCCAGGGCTAATCTCATCACTTCACTGTTTATAGCCTTTGCTGGGAATCTGGGGAGATTTAAATCAAGCAAGGCTGACACTGGCCTTCAACAAACACCTCCACAAAATACACACAGCTCTGTGACAACTTTGCTGTCCCATCAAAAGCCCCCCCCCCCCCCCAAATTGGCAATCATTAGCAAGTGGGAACTAATAAGGCCCCGTTCTGGTACTTAGCGCAGCAGCTCATGGGAAGGGAAGTGACAGCAGCCAGCATGGACCTCAGCTCCCTCTAGGCGAGGGCTTCACAACTATTTGGCCCTCCTCCCTTTGCTGACATCTCAGCTCTATAACTCACAGCCCTCCCCAGTCCCTGAAGAGTTCTCTTCTCTTTCTAATCCTTTGGACTTCCTGTTCACCAGGGCTGAGCCTCGGACCTTGGGGACTCCTAACTTACCTATGCCTGGACTCCTATAGCAACTCTCCACTTGCGCCTTGTTCATTTTAATGAGAACACAATCCAAAGCATTTGTGAGGCTTTACAAGCCAAGCCCTGTGCAAGCACAGACTCGTTATATTCACATCACCCCAAGATTGTGCGGGTCAGAGGACGGAGGAAGAAGCTGAACAGAGAAAAGCTTGGCTTGAAGGCACAGAGCCTATGATTGATTAGAAGATGTTAGATTAGACAGGATTTTGTATTCCTCTCCTTGCACCCAGACCCAGTGGGGTTGACAGAGACACAAAAAGCAAGTTCCATCCCCTCTCCCTCTCCCATGCCTGCTTCTTCCCATGTCTTCTAGGTTGATCTGACTTAGTGCTGGGTGCCCCAGCTTTCTCAATTGTTTGCAGAGACAGAAAGTAGAAAGAGAACTTCTAAGTCACAGAACCCACCTGTCACAGTATAAAGGCTCAGAGAAGTTAACTGGGCTGATGGCCAGTTTGTGGTTCCGAAATGTCCAGGGATCTGAAGCAAGATCCAAAGACACATGCAGAGTCCTTGGAGAGTTTCACATCTCCAGCTCTGACAGGCCACAGAGCTGGGCAAAGCCTTTCCATCCAGGCCTCAAGTCAGGTTCCATGCATGGTCTCCTAGAGCGGTTTTCCGTCTCATTGAGGTCAGGAAATCCTGCCTCAGCACAGGGCGGGTCACACAGAGAGCGTTCAAAATAGACGGGCTTTACTGACCCTTTGTGAAGGCCTGCCTTCTTAGTTAATTGTTAACTTCTGCTATATTAATTAAGGGCTCCTTTTTATTCAACAATAAACATTAATGACTTAAAATGTGGTTTAAATATGGCTTATTCTTAGAGTTTTCCATGGCTACGGAGCATTGGGGAGTGCTGATGTGCTGAAGGCTGAAAGCAGTAGTAGAGATTTAAAATTAACACAGAGGCCTGATTGAACTGAAACAGAATGAATTGGGCAAGGAGGGGGCAAAATATAGGATCTGCTTCTCCTTCCTTTCTCAGAACAAGAGAAATGATCATCCTCTCCTAAGGCTAAAAGGCCTTTCATGTTTTCTTTTTTGGAGGAGGGGGTTCCAGTAGTGTCCCAGTTTATTACTTTAGAATACCCCTGGCATGTTTATGGCCCTCCAAAATAAGGCCCTGGTTCTTCCCTGGGTCATACATTAGTTATCCATGGATAACTAAAAGCTTTTGACATGTGGAAAATTGAGGAGCACCTAAGTATCACCTATGATGGGTTGCCAGGTGCCTGTAATCGTTGGCAAAGTCACCATGTTGTAGGTCATGCATGTCTGAAGAGCGGCTGTTTCTGGGAAGGCAGAAATAGCTTCTCTTGCCTTCTCTCCCTTTTTCTCCCTAGTTTTCATTTTGCTAATCCTGAATAAAGGCTGGGAAGGTGTGAGCTTGGGAAAGGACACTGGAGATGATATGGTAATGCCTGGACCTAGAAGTCCATGGGAAAGCCCCTTTGCGGGGACAAGGTCAGGACGAGTTGCTGCAACCGCTGGAGATTTAAAAGTGCCTCTGTTCCTCTCATACCTAAGGTCATAAAATCCAACGTAAACACCAGGACAGCCACAACAGGAATTCCTTTTTTTTTTTTTCCAAAGCTACTGCTTCCACAGAGCAACGTGGAAGGCCGGACTGAAGGTGCATGTGCTGACACATCGTGAGGTCGGACTGCTGACTCCACAGGGGCTGAACTTGGTTCGTGTCTCCTGGAGGTGGCAAATAGCCCGGACCTGTTATCCAACTGCTAACTTAACTGTGGTCACTGACTCCAGCTTTCTTTTGGTTGACCAAAAATGTGGAGTTAATTCACTCCCTAGCCTTTCCACAACCTTCCATCAGAGTCAGCAAGGGGGAGAGATTCGAGGAATTGAATAAAAGGTCTTTCTTTGGGAACTCCAAGGAACATATTTTGACGATTATCTTCTCGGGAGTTCACAGAGTGGGTTTTCAAAACAACCAATTGGGTCAGTAAAAATAAAGATTTGAGTGTCTTCTCAAGGAGCCAGTGCTATATTTAACATTGCAGAATGGCTCTGGTCTAAGGTTGGTGAATGCTATAATTAAGGTTGCAAAATTGTTTGCATGAGAACCCTCCAGCCATTATCCCCTCCCCGGGGGCTTCCTCTGTGGATGCCCGTATTTGGGCGGGAATAGGTGTGCTCTCAGCTCTAATGAATCCCGTCCCTTTCAGATTCTGCTGCTCAGCAAGTTGTCACTCACCATCAGCTTCCCTAGACCTCTCACCTCCTTTCTGCTCCTTCATTCCTACCACCCACACGTGATGCTCTGGGACAAGCATTTCCTGTCCTCCTGCCACCTCAGCCTGAACCTCACAGCCTCCCACCCATTTGCTGCTTTTCCTGGTGACCGCAGAACCCTCTTTGTCCTAAAGGACTTTCCTCCTTTTCTGTGGTTCTAACCAGGGCACTCCTAGCATTTGGGAGGCACAACTCCCCATTAGACAGGATTTTCCCACACTGTGCAGACATTTGACATTCTGGCCCAAGAAATGCCAGTAGCAGCCCTGGTCCTTGTGATCACTCCAAATGACCACCCCATTTCTAAAGACCCCTTCCAGAGGTGGTATAGCCCCTTGCTGAGAAGAGAACCCAGGCTACTCAATAGGACAGACCCCAACCTCCCCCATCGCATACGTACTGGTCTCCTCTGTATAGAGAGCAACTCCTCTACTCCCTCTAATCCTCACAAATCCAGTGGGATGGGCGGGGTGGGAATCCATTGCTTGATGTCTGTTGTCACGTCTGGGCCTTCAAACCCCATGCTCACCACTTTAAGTCCATGCGATCTCCCACATGGGACGTCCCTTCCATTCTCTGAGTTTCATGAACAAAAACAGTGGGAATACCATCTGCTTCACAGAAATGCTATGAAAATTCAATGAGGTGATATGTGAAAAGTACCTGGTATTAACAGTCATTCTTAGCAGGATTACTTTTCTATCCTACTGGCACGGCTGTGGTCATTTATCTCTTTCCCAACACCTGTCACTTTCAGGACCAATTACCAGCTTTCAAGAAATCCATGTTGTAAAACATGCCCTCCAGAACACTAGTTCCAAAATACTCTGTGAAAAAGGATTCCTTGGTCAAGTGAGTCTGGAAAACGCCCCATACTCTTTCAGCATCTTAGCAACTCATGTTAACATGCTGAAAATTCTTTTAGTCCTGCCAAAAAATAAGCCCATTTCAATCTGTGTTTAATTCTTTTTCTCACACTTGTTTGATCATAGAACTTCCTGCCATCCTTGAAAAAAAAATTATCCGTGAAATCCCATGGAAAGGGTATTCAGAGATGCACCTACTTTGGGGAACACAGTTCTGGATAAGTACATTGCCTGGACTGGATTCTTTCTTCATCCTGTCTCTTGCCATCAACTGTAATGGCACTAAGCCTTTACACTCCCCATTCCACCCAGGTGGTCAGCCTCCCCTGAAGGATCAGCTTCAGCTCCCTGGAGCCGTTAGCTTTCTCACAGGCCCCTGTCTCTTCCCTCCTCAGCCTGCTTTCTCTGCTCTGTGTGAGGGAAACCCAGCCTGAGGGGAGCAGGTCAGTGTGGTGTGGGTTTGGCCCCAGGCAAGTCGTACCATCTGGCTCCTCATTCGAGATGGCTCCTCATTCAAGATGGCTCCTCTTCTCAGCCCACCCCATTCTCCAAAGATAAACTCACCTCCTCCCTTTCTGAAAAGCCCCAAACCGTTAGGCTTCAGCTCTTCACCGGCCCCTAACTCCCTCCAGGTGTTTTGCCTCAGATCCAGCAGAGGTGAGACTGTGGCATCGGGCCTCTCATGCAGTGATTTCCAGGCCTCAAACGAGAGTGCCTTCTGATGCAGCAACCCCGGCTTCTAGGAGCCTTTTCCCCTCAGGGAATAAGGTACTTATGCAATTCAGTTACAGATTACCACTGCAGGCTATAATAAACCTGAGGAAAAATGTATGTAACTCAAATGCCCACCGATAATGGACTGCTTAAAAACATTATTGTAAAGTCGTACTGTGGAATATTATGCAGCCATTTAAAAAACGATGCACACTGTATATATTTATGGCCCAGGAAAGATACCTATGCCCTATTGTTTAATTTTAAAAACACATATACAGAATAATGTGGATACTATAATCTCAGCTCTGTGGAAAACAAATCTATGTGCAAATATACACAGGATTCTGGGAAGAAAGCTCATCCCGATCTTGTCAATTATCTCCAAATGATAGGAGTTCACATGTGAGCCTGAGTGCTTTTAGTTTTCTGTTTCTGAATTTTTCAAATTTTTCCATAATGAATATGCATCATAAAAGGATTAAAAGCAATTCGTAATGCAAACAGTCTGTCTGTATCTTCCCTCGGGTCCCCATAAAGAGAGCTTTTCTTGCCTCAGCAGAGCCTCACCCACTCCCACTTTCTTCATCACTGTCCCCTCACTGTCCCCCTCTTCTCTTTCCCTCTTCCTTCCAATGAGCACAGGCCAACCCCACCTTGAAAAACCCTTCCTGCCTGGTCAGGCTTCTTGCTTTGACTACTTAGTTCCCTTTCCCTGAAACTTCTCTGACCCCAGGCCTCCCTGTGCCTTTGCTTCAACTCTACCCATTCCCCTCTCAGCTTGGGCAACCTTCTCCGGATCTCATAATCCTGTGCTAGGCGTGTTGATTAACAATCAATTGGGCTGACGTCATTGACCTCCTTCTTGGAACATGCGCCTCTCAGTTTCCATGACATTACCATCAGATTCTCTGCCTGAGTCCCCGACCACTCCTCTTGGCTCCTTCCCGAGCTCATTTTCTTCTTCTCATTCTCTAAACGCAGAGATTTCCTAACATCTCCAGGGAGAAGTAGCAACCAGGCCATCTTCTGACAAACCCTCCCAGGACCTCTCCAATGTCAACAGGACACAGTTGGGAGTCCTTAGCCTGGCACCAAAGGCCTCCAGGTCTTGTGACTCCCTGTGTCTCTCAGACAATTCTCAACTCGAGTACGTCTCTATCTATCACTCAACGCATGTACCTAATGACAATGCCCACCTTTCACCAATACTATTTCCTGCCTCTCCTGACTATTCCTTCAAGGACCCAATCCAAATCTTGCCCACCCTTCAACTCCTCCCTAAAGTTTTCCTGAACTGTCCCAACTTGATATGTTCTCTTTAGCTCTGGTGAGCAAATCTACCCTATACACCAACTCATTGGTCTTTCTGCATCATCTCCCTTGATTATTTGGTTTTCTTCTTAAGGGTGTATGTCTTGTCTCCCTCTGAGGGCAGGAACTATCCTTGCCAACCTTTAAACTAGCACATCTCCTTCCAAAAACCAGATCCTCGATAGAGGTTTGCTGACCAAAAAGTGTGGGACAACATCCCAGAATAACCAATATTTCAGCTTGGGTTCGAGTGTATGTGGAGGTGTCTCATCTGAGCCTTGAAAAAGGGTCTGAGGTCTCCATCTACAGGTGTTCTGGACACTGCTGGAAGGATGGATCTGAAGCTCAGAGGAGTAAATCTGGTTTCATCAGCTTATTCCCATGTCAAATCTATGAGACTGCAAGAGACTGTTCAAGCCTGGGTGCCCAGGAAGAACCGAAGAGTCCACAGCTAAAACCACAGACTCACCTAGAAGAGGAGCAGCAAAGGAGAAAAGTTGGGGAATCCGGAATGGCTCAGCAGGTTAAGCGCTCGCTTTGAAGTCCTGAGGACTGAGGATCGAATCCCGGCCCCGGCCTGTGCAGACCCATATGCTGAACTGGCGGGTGCTTCCTGAATGCAGTGAGGCCTCCAGTTCAGTTAAAAAAAAAAAAGGAGGAAAGATGGAAAAGAACCAATACCACCCCAAACTGCCTCCTTGTGATGCTTTGGACTTGTACTCATTTTTTAAATGATTTGTGCACAAATTTTTTTTTTTTTACAGAGACAGAGAGAGACAAACAGAGAGAGAGAGAGAGAGAGAGAGAGAGAGAGAGAGAGAGAGAGAGAGAAAAGGAGGAGGGCCAAGAGCAGTTTCCATAATTGTATGTCATCAGTTTCTGACATGGTTTCGTTCCACACAGGTGGGCAGGGGCCGCGCAGGGATGGAACTGAGCTGGGCGTCTCCCGCATGGGAGGCACGCCTCCTTGAGCCAGGGGCTGAACAGGGGGCAAGAATCGAACTGGGGGCCTCTCACATGGGAAGCACACTCCAGTTCAGCATATGGGTCCACATGGGCCGGGGCCAGGATTCAATCCTTGGTTCCCAGGGCTACAAAGTGAGTGCTTAACCTGCTGAGCCATCTCGGCTTCCCCTTGTGCATAAATCTGAAAGACCTGGCAAAGAGTAAGATCTGTGAAAGAAAAGTGTCTTTCTCTTTGCATCTTTCTCAGACATTACACATACATGGATAGACAAGCTCTGACATATGGCAGTTGGTCAATAGATGTTTGTTAAATAGGAACATGTCTTCACCGAATACCTATGCTAGGTTCTAGGGGTACCATGGTGTGATTCTTGACTTCAAGGATTTCAGCTCAGTGGGGGACGCAGATGTACCCAGCAGATACTTTCTACATGCCAGATACTGTGCGGGAGTGAGACAGGAAAGAGGTGGACAGGGATCCCACTCTTACAAAATTCACATTCTGATACTACCCTGTGAGCTTATCCTGGGGGGAAATTTACTTATATATGTGTGTGTGCATATGTATGTGCATATGTGTGTGTGTCTATGAAATCTTGATGGAGAGATATAAATATACATATACTCTCACAGAAGGAAATGGAGTAAACCTTAGAGCTGGAAAGAACCTCAGAGATCATCCAGTGTACTTGCAGATGAGAAGACTGAGGGCAGGGAGTATCAGTGACTTAATCACAGTTATATAGTTATAAAGCTAGTCTGTGACAGGGCTAGGCCTAACCTTGGACTTCAGTGTTCACAACACACACCCACACACGCTAAATTAAACATGGTTAATATGGGCGGTGTATCTATGAGTGTCACAGTCTGTCGTGTTGTACTTGCCAATTCTAACACCCAGCACAGCTGCCTGTACTTCAGGACAACTGCCAAGCTATCCACCAACATCTACTGAGAAGCAGAATTCTTTTTCCTCTCTCCCAAATGAGTTATGGGATGTGAGTCCACAGTTATGAAAATTACCCCAGCTGGAGGGCAAGGTGACATGTGTGTGTGTGTGTGTGTGTGTGCATGCATGCACGCACGTGTGTCTGAAGCTGATTTCCAACAACATCTGAGCTCCCCCACTCCTTTCCCGATTCAGGCTGTTGATGGGCTCTTTGCACCTTTGTCACATCAGCTCCTTTTCTTCTAGTCTCAGGCTCCTTGCAGTGCCCTGAGCTGTGGGAATTGGGGTCAGGCTTTCAGAGGGGTCCAAGTCTGCCTGCTCATGAGTTGGATATACTCTCCCTCCCAGCAATCTGTGGGAGGTGGATTCTCCTGGGGCCACATTGCTGTATTCTGCAGCTCCCCCCTCTCCCACTCGCCCTTTGCCCATGGGGTGTGGGCACTGCGCTCTGGTTCTGTTGGGAGGGGACAGCGGGTGCGGCTCTGCTTTGTCAGTGGCAGCTGAGGACAAGTCTCATGGGGGCAAAGCATGGTCCATGCAGCAGGCCTGCTTCCAATCAGCTCTGCCGAGTCACGTCCGCTCCCCAAGTGGTACTTGGGCCCAGAGCCCCTGGGCTGAGGCAGGATGGGCCTCAGGAACACCCTGGAGGAGGATGGGATCAAAGAGGGAAACACTTTGACCAGAGCTTCACGTGGAGCCAGGACTCGGACCCATGTCTTTGCCTCTCAAATCCGTTATCTTTGTCATGAAGCAGCCTGCCTGGGGACAAGGGTCCCACCAGAGGAGCCTCTCGAAACAATCCCACAGGGGGGCTTTTAATGGCTCCGACAATCCAGTGGGAAGCTCTGTCACCAAGGGGAGCCTGTCACCGAGGTGCGGGTGGCAGCTGTGTACACCTCAGGTGTGTGAGGGGCTGTCCTGGGGCCAGGTGCCAGCTTGCATCAAAAGATGTGGCTGTTTGGGAGGCCTGGCCGGCTGGCAGGAGACGCCTTGGGGTGGAAACAGTTTGGCTGGCAGAGTCGGCCCTGGCACCGAGCCGCTGGTGGCAGCACTTCTCAGAGAACGTGTTTTCTTGTTTAAGCACCGTCCCTACCAACACCCCTCTCCCTGCAAAACATAACATCACCGTGTTTTGCTTTGAGTGGGGCTGGCGAGTCTTTGCCAACAGATGTCATTCTCGGATCGGCGGGGCCCTGGAGAACGTGAAGCCCGCTTCCGCTGGGGGAAGAGCGGCTCGGAAGGGGCTGCCGGCTCTGCGGGGCACTTTGCTTTTTCCATGGGGGCGGAAAAGAAAAATCCCGATTCTTCACACGCCACAGATCCCAAATGGCAAATATTTGCTGTCTGCCGTGCCTTTTCCATCTCAGGCTGAGGTGATGGCTTTTCCTGACTCCCAGAGACGAGGAGGAAAGACCCGGCAGGGAGGTGCGCTGGGCATCACCCCGGCTTCCCCCGCAGCCCTGCAGCCTGAACCCCTGGGATGTTATGGAGAGCACGGGGCAGTTTCTTGGAGACTGGAGGGAAAATACATGAGAGCTACGTGAGGGCCTCCATGGGGAGAATTCTGGCCCAGTATGGTGGTGAGGCTATTGGGTGAGAGGGGCAAGACTTGGGCTTCTTTCTGGGACCCACAACCTCCCAGGCAGAAGGCCAGGAGGACCCCGGGACCCGATGACAAGATGATAACACATTTTAGCTGGTCTTCCTCAGGTACCTCCTCTAAATATTCAGCCACACCAGCTCTTTTCTTCTCCACTCAGAGGAGGGAGACTGCCTCGCTGAGTTTCAGAGAGGACAGTCGTGTGTTCCAGACTCCCTCTTCCCCGGGGAGCTGGATGGCTCTCCTCCATTCTAGAGGATGTCAGCTCTGCCTGTCTTTCCCGCACTGTATTTTCTCTTACAGTGTTTGCCTGGAGTGCCGGAGCCAGACCACTCAGAGAATGTGCAGCATCTCAGCAGCATCGTTAAGGCCCAGAGCAGTGTGGGCCCCAGGCCTGCGGTGAAATGTGGTCTAAGACCTTTCTGGAGGCTTCTGGGTAATGACCTACCCTGGCCGGCTGACTGGGGAGGGTGCAGCTCCATAGATGTGGTAGCTGAGAGCAGAAACTTCGTGGGTGAGGCTCCTCCCGGTTGCCACACAAACTCCCTGGGCTTGATTATAACTTGCTTGCCTCATCCCAGACAGCCCAAGACATGGTGTGGCCATCAGGAAGGCCAGACAGGCCAGAGGGAAGGAAGGGACAGAGGGGCAGCGGTCTATGAGCAAGGACTCCGGCCTGGAAGCCAGGAGCCCTGGGCTCTAGTCTCCCTGACTGGCTGTGAATCTTAAGCAAGTTCCTTCTCATGTGTACAGGACCAGGAACAGAATTTGTGGAGCCCAGTGCAAAATGAATGTAACAGGGGTCCCTTGTTAAAACCATCATTAAGAATTTCCAGACAGCGACAGCAGAGCACTAACTTAGTGTGAGGCCTTCCAAGAGTTTCAGCCCCGGTGCGAATGTACAGGTTACATACCCATGTAGCCGGTCCTGCCTGTTTGGGCCTCAGTTTCCTCAACCTTATAATATGGAGGCTGTATTCAATCAGAGGAACCCACAGAGCCTTAAATGTTAAAGTGACAGACAGAGCTGCTGCTTCAGCATCACCTGGGAGTATAGTTTCAAGCCCTGCAGATGATCTTGAAGGTCCTTTGCAGGCTCAATATTCAGTAAGTCAAAGAGGTGGTGAGGTTCTCATTGCTAGCAGTCCATGCATCTGCCCCGGGGGCTATAAAAGGATTCTTGAAAAGCACAGGAGGTAGCGTGAAGAAACAGCCAAGCTTCCCTGGCCCACAGCCTGCCTCTCCTGTAGCCTGAAAATGAGCGTGAAGACCAGGAGTGCTCTTTCCCAGGCCCCAAGAAAGCCAGGCCAGGGAATGAGCACCTGGGACCAAGCCTGGTTCTTGTTTCCACCCCAAGAACTGGCTGCCAGGGCCACCTTCATAATGAGCCACTGCCCTGGGGACAACTCAGGTCTGGACCACTGGTCTCCAGCTGCTCTGTCCCCAGGAGGTCAGAGGGCACAGTGAGTGGCCAGGGGTCAGAGGTTGGGAAGGGTAGGGCCTGGGCTCAGGGACTCAAACCCAGCAGGTCTCTCCTGAGCAAGTGGCTGAAGTTCTGGGAGGAGAACCCCAGGCCTGGGGCTGGGCAGAAGGCGAGGGAGGGCTGGTTGCAGGAGCCTCTGATTTGGGTCCCCTGGGTGGGGACTGACACTGCTAGAAGGTTGGGTGGGTGACATTTTTCTGCGCCGACTGGTTAAAGGGATCAGAAACTTCTCTGGAATTTAAAGTCATTTCTTTTTAGGACTAGAGGAGCAACGAACGGGGAGAACAGGACTGTGTGAACGTGCCCCCATGCTCCTTCTCCTCTCCCCTTCCTCTAGACTTCAGGGCTCCGCGTGGTCCACCCAATACCTTCCGCAGGACGGTCGGTCGGAACAGCAGGGAGAAGACCCCTCTACCTCCTGCCCGGAGGAGTCCTGTCCTCCGTAGCCCGGTCTGCAGACAGAGGCGCCCCTCACGACCCGGACGGGTAGGGGTGGTCCTGCAGGGTCTCTCCTGGGCGCTCCCGCACGCGGGGCTTACCTTTCATGGTCCCTCGGGCCGGGGCCTGGGAGGCCCCCACTGCGGGCGGCTCGCGCTGCGAGGTGACCGGAGTGGAGCCGGGCGCTCCTGCAAGGGCACGGGATCGCCGCCCTACGCGCAGCCCGCGGGCGCCGGGCTGCCTGCGGGAGTCGTGCTCGAGCGCCGGGCCGCGGAGGCGGTGCACCGAGGGGAGGGTCCTCGGGGTCGCAGCCGGGGGGCGCCGCGCCCGCCGCCCATCTCGCCGCCCGCGCGCTCCCCGCTGGCGGCCGGCGAGCTCTGCTGCCGCCCGAGCCCCGCGCCCCCGCCCTCGCTCCCTCCCTCCTCGTCACGTCTTGGGCCCCGGCCCAGATCAACTTCCTCGGTATTTTCAAAACTGCCGCGGCCGGGCCTCTTTGTGCTGCCGCGGGTCCCCGCGCCCGCGCCCCCGCGCAGGGCCTGGCGCACTCCCGCGCGCCGACCCCTCTGCCCGCGCCCTCCGTGGCCGCTCTGGGGAAGCGCTCGCGGAAGGCGTCTGCCCTGTGCGGGCCCGCCTGGGGGCTGGGTCCCCCCCCGGTTTTCGCCTCGGACATTTTTTTCTCACCCATCTAAGGGATAGACGGACTGGGAGCAAGAAGGATCCCTGGGTTCCACCCCCAGCCCTTACCACCCTGTTGGAGCACTGAAAGTCCTACATCCCCAAAGCCTCTCGGTCCCGGGCAGATCGGGACAGTTGGTCACCCTAGCTCTGCCACCCCAGCGTGTTGCCGCGGGTCTGCACTCTAGGTGCGTGACTGGGCAGCCACTTCATGTCTCCAAACGCTTTTCCACGTGAGAGAATGGGGCCCCTAGTGCTCCCACGTTCAGTGATTTTGTTCCTGGAGGGTTCTCTGGTGTCAACAGTGACATCTTAGGGAAACTGACCTCAAGCAAGGAGTGGTGACTCTTGTCATAGGCTGTCTTCAGAGATGTTCACGTGTCCTTCTTTGTTGATGGAACGAACATTTAATTTACAGAGTGCCTATGGTGTGCTGGGTTCTACCTCATATCAGCACTGTCTCGGTGAGACTGTATCTGGTGAGGAAAGCCAACAATTAAACAAGTAACAGTGTTGAGGTGTGTGAACTCTATTGGCAGTATAGGGCGGTGAGAGAAGGGACCAGAGTGGGGACAACACAGCCCCTCTCTTGGTTGCTGCGATCAGCCCCTTTCCCACAACCCCACTCCCATTTGGCCCCTGGAGTAAAGTAGGCAAGGAGGCCAAACGGGCAAGAGAAACTTTCTCCTACGGGATCAGAAAAGGTGAAGTTCAGCGATGTCTAATCTCCTCCACTTTGCAATGACAAGTTTCAGTTCACAAAGCACATTCTCTCTATTGTCAAACAGAGCTTCAAGACAACATTGAGAAAGGGAGCCAGGAATCAAGTTTAGGGGATGAGCTCCAGTTCCTAAAGGACTCTGGGGAGAGGGGACCCAGCCATGGAGTGGCTGAAGAGAGCTGGCAGGCACCAGGGACCAAAACACCAGAATAGTTCAGAGGAGAGAAGGCAGGAGTATAAAGGATGATAACAGACCACAGGTCATGAAGGGAGGAGACGGGATTTCCTAGAGATGGGATAAAAGCTTTCAGCTGCAGTTTGAAGCTTCTACCAACAGCTGGAGAGATGGACACAGGGTCAACTGGACCTACGCCCCCTGAGAGACCCAATTATGGAACTATTAGGATATTGCTCAGCTTCTACTACAGCACAGAGGCACGGCGCCAGGCAGGGTGGGGCTGCATGGGATGAGGCAGAGGGAATGGCTTAATATAGTTTTTAACTTGATCTGGGGTAAGGATCAGTCGAGGGCAGTCGACTGAGGCACAGCAGTCAGACTCATGTTGAAAGTCAAAGGAAATAGCTAAAGAGTAGAGGTTATTTAGAGAGAAAAATAATGGAATCACTAATGTTGGAATCTTCCATGTATTAATGAAGGGAGAAAGTCCCACTTCAGTTCTTGAGCAGTGTTGTGATCTGTTCAGAATAAAACCTCCCAGGGAACGCCCCGGATTTTCTCTTTTCCACTTTAGACAAAAAACATCGCCTTTTCTTCTCAAGCTCAGTTCTCCCGCCTATGCCTTTGACCCTTTCGCCTACCACCTGTGCTCTTTTCCAGCATTAGAACATTACTTCCACTTTTCTTTCTTAGAACGCAGCTTTAGGGGAAAGCCGGGATGGCTTAGGGGGTTGAATGCTCACCTTGCAGCCACTGGGGTCTGAGAATTGAGTCCCAGCCCCAGCCAGTGTAGACCTATATGCTGAACTGGGGCATGCTTCCCAGGGAGGCCCCCGGCCCGGTTCCCGCCCTGTGCACCCCACGCCCACCTGTGTGGAATGAAACTATGTCAAAAACTGATGACGTACAACTATGGAGAATGCTCTGGTCCCTCCTCCTTCCCTTTGTCTGTCAAAACAATAAAACAAATCTTTAAAAAAAGAATGTAGCTTCAATTCTCAGTGCTCACTGAAATTGCTCTCACTCTCCTAGTTACCAAATATGATAGCCTTTTCAAAATCTCTGTCCTCTCCAACCATGCTGGAGATTTAACACTGTATCAGTCAGGGTTCTCCAGAGCAACAGAACCAATCACTGGCAGTCTGGAGACCCAGGAAAGAGTTGGTATTGCTGTTGAAGTCCAAAGGCAGGCTACTGGCAGAATGCCCTCTTTCACTGGGGAGGTCAGCCTTTTTTCTATCAAGGTCTTCAACTGATCGGCAAGGCCTAAACTACATGTTGGAGGGTAACCTGCCTGACTCAAAGTCTACTGATTTAAATATTAATCTAATCTAAAAATACCTTCAAATCTAGAAGTATCTAGAATATTGCTTGACCAAATATCTGGGTGCCATGGCCTAGCCAAGTTGACACATAAAATTAAGCATTATAAACAGCATTGGAAGCTCTTTCTTGAATCTCTTTTCTCCCCTGGTGTATCTGATCCCACATACTTCTGTTTCTCCTAAACTTCTTTGACTTTTTTCTCGAATTGCTCCTCCTATTTGGTATGTTTTTTAAATATAGGCATTCCTTACCCTTATATTAATTAGTGAAAGTAGCAGTTGCTGTTGTGGCAACAATCCCCGCATTCCACAATGTTAATACAACAAAAGTTCTTTATTTCTCACATAACATTGCATTATGTGTTGGTCACATATCTTCCAAATGATGATGCAGGGACACAGGGGCCTTTTATCTTCAAGATATGGCTTTAAGTTTGTTGCAAAATAGAAGAGAGAATGGATTGAGCTCCAAGTTCAAGGCTCCAAGAGTCCCTGTGATTTAGTCTTTTTCCATCAGGCCTGCAAGTGGCTCCAATCCCAAATAGAGGGGCATGGATCAGATCATCACAATTGAAAATGTCCATTTGAAAAAGGGAAGAATGAAAGACACAGGGTAGCTATTGGTCTGTGGGAATTTTGAGACCCCTCAGACAATGTAAAGGCTCCTGCCGAATAAAGATTTTCATGTTTTTAGCCTCTAGTATCAGGTTCTTATATCCTGCTACCCTATTGCTAAGTTCCTGCTGCTTGTTTATGTTTTCATTATAGTAATACCCTGTTTCAAGACAACAACTTCTACAGTAGTTAGAGCAAGTAACACTGGTTCTGACAAATAAGTGCGAGGTTCTGAGGACAGTACAAAAATAGTGTTTTTTTCATTCATATCACAATCCATTGCAGGTTGGGTGTTTCTCTTAACAAAGGTTGGCTCAGGGATCCAGGTCTGTGTTGCCGCCATCTTCAATAAGTAGCCTCCAAGGTTGCTGTACAAGGAGAAGAGAGACTGGAGGATTGTGGGTTGGAGATTATCCCGGGACAGGCCTAGAAGAGGCACACACAATGACTATCAGCCACATTCCATTGGCCAGAATTTAGTCACATGGCCCCAGCCAGAGGCCAGGGGAATGGGAAATGTCCTTTAGCTGGGTTACCATGAGGAAAAGGAGAAACATGGATACTGGCTAGCCCCACCATTCATCAACAAACCCTTCCTCAACCCAGACCCTTGCAAGGTTTTTTTACCCTTTCTCACTCAATAACCATTCTAATGCCATGAATTCAAACTCTATGCAGTGGTAATGCCTTGTTAATGCCAGTGTTTCACCCAAATAATCAGTCCTTTGGAAGCTAAAGAGCAAAACATTTTTTGGAAGACAGCTATACTGATCACTGCACTACCAACCCTGCACAGGTGTAAATACTTTTGAAGGGATGCAGGTAGCCAGCATAGGGTATTCCATGGCAGGTCCCTGCAAAGTTGGCCATAAAAGAAAATCTAAATCCCATTTTCCTATTTGCTTCCACTTAAAATAAGTAACAGGAATCCCTGGGAAAGAATCAATAGTCTCAGTTGGAGATGTTTGTGGGCCTTTTCTGGCCTAGTCTCTGAACTATATGAGATATTTTCACAATTCTTAAGTTTCTTATTTTATTGCTTCCTCCCAGAAATTCACCTGAGATTTCTCCCATGGCTATAGATTCTTGCCTCATTTATTAAAACTAGAACTTTTTGAGTATAGCCATCCTCCCTTACATGAGGAGATGCATTCTAACACTGCCCCCCACCATGCCTATAACTATAGGGAGTCTGAACCTTATACATACTACATACTAGGTTTCTTTTCCATACATACATACCTATGATAAAGTTTAATTTATAAATTAGGTACTGTAAGAGAATACCAATAACAACTCATAAAAAAGAACAATTGTAACAATGTACTGTACTAAAAAAATTATGTGAATGTGGTCTGTCTCTCTCAAATGATCTTATTGTACTGTGTGTACAGCGTGGAGACAGGGATGATTCACGTCCAGGCAGGATGGAGCAGAACGGTGTGCGGTTTTATCCCACTCCTCAGATCAAAGTGCAATTTAAAATTTATGAGTTATTTATTTCTGAAAATGTTCATTTCATATGTTTTGACTTCAGCTGACCACAGGCAATTGAAACCACGAAAAGGGACATGATGGATAAGGGGGCACTGCTGTATCAGCGGCCAAGGGGCATCTTGAAATACTGCTCTTTACCAGTGGGTGTTGCTGTATAATATGAATTCTTCTAGCCTGAGAAATCCATAATGGGGGCTTCATACTGTCAAATTCATACCTTATATATGAACTCTGTGAGGGTGAAGTTCTGAGGTAAGCAATTTAATTGTATAAGATGCTTCAGTCTTGTACAAGTCTTCCAAGTTAATATGAGCAAAGACGAACTACTTAGACTATTCATCTGAAACCATTATAATTTTATTTATTTTTTTTTAGTAAGTCACAGTATTTTACTTATTTTTATTTATTTTATTTTTGACAGAAAGAGAGAGAGATACAGAGATAGAGACAGAGAGAGAAGTGAACTGTGGGAACTCCCCAGTTCAGCATGTGGGTCCACCTGGGCGGGAGCCGGGACTCGATCCTCGGTCCCCAGGGCTTCAAAGCGAGTGCTCAACCCGCTGAGCCGTCCCAGCTTTCCCTAAAACCATTATAAATGCAGGAAGAAAGTGGTTGACTTCATTTGAGGCTAGATATAAATAAAAAAAGAAGCAGCCTTGATGTTCTATAGGAAGGAGAAGTTTCTTTTAGGCAAACCATCCACTGGACAATAAAAAGGGCTACCAGAAGGAATCCCACAATTTAGATAATCGCAAATAGGACCTGAAAAGTCTCTGTATCCAGGCAGCCAAGAACTGTACATACTGAAATGGAAAGATTAGAGCTGGGGGAGCATCAATGCTTGAGGAAGATATTCTCCAAAGGATCTGGTACATAGGAATGTCGATATGTTAGGCCTTCAAGAAGTTGGGCTGGGGAAACCAGGATGGCTCAGTGGGTTAAGCGCTCACTTTGCAGCCTCGGGCACTGAGAATCGAATCCCGGCCCTGGCCTGTGCGGACCCATTTGCTGAACTGGGGAGTGCCCCTAATTCAGTTCTCAGTGGTGTGAGACCCCGGCCCAGTTCCTGCCCTGCACAGCCCCGCACCCACCTGTGGGATGAAACTAAGTGGAAAAAACCAATGATGTGCAACTATGGAGACTGTTCTGGGCCCTCCCCCTTCTCTCTGTCTCTGTATCTCTCTCTCTCTCTCTCTTTGTCTGTCAAAAACAATAAAAATAAATCTTAGAGAAAAAAAAAGAAGAAGAAGTTGGGCTATTAAATGATAAGAAGGGTTCTAGTGATTATTTCTATATTTCTTTGTTTTTCATTCAAAACTGGAAGAACAAAATTCAGAACATTCTTGACAGGTGTCTACAGTGAATTTATAAGATACAATTCAAGAGAAATAAATTTAAACCCTACATTTAGATTCACCATCAGTTGTACCAGCAAAGGATGAGGAGGCTTAGTAATCCAGAGAGAAAGAGGTCTAGTTGATATTTGACTATGTATGGCTTTCATTCATGTATTAAACAAATACATAGAAAGAAGCTGTACTAGTGCTGGGGGTAGGATCCCTATTTTCATGATACTGCAGTTTTGATACAAATCAAAAATAAAGTGAGACTGCTAAAATAAAAAAGAAGGGGATCTTAGAGTGTGCTAAGTGAAAAATTAACCCAGGTAGTCATTAAGCACCTACTGTATGCTAGGCCATAGCTTAGACAATGGGAGCACAAAGCTGAATGAAAGGGAAAATGTTTGAATTATAATCTGGTAAATGTCAATATAATATGCTTACTCAGGATTTCTCTAATTTTTCCACAGCCATAATGACAGAAGCAGCAAATATTTGAAATCTTTCCTTTGATTAAAAAAAAGGATATAAAAGTTGCATGTCATATCATAATGAAACAACATTTGTTTTAATATGAAAATAACAGTTTTCCTGGACTGGGATGGGAGAGGTGAAGTGTGTGGTAGAGGATGGCTAGATTGGGACGTTTTGTACTATTTGATATGTTAAAATTATATGCATATCTTACTTTAATAAAAGAAAAATTCATTTAGAAATAAAAGTAATAGTTTACATTACTTCTAAACATGCTATACTTCTAAATAGAAAGAACATAAAATTGTGAAATTTTCCATAACTAATATATGCATTTAGTGCAACTATAATTACAGCACTATTTTTTT